>CAJQZJ010001285.1:619322-640219 GCA_907164525.1 Lophiomys imhausi
CTCTCTCTCTCTCTCTCTCTCTCTCTCTCTCTCTCTCTCTCTCTCTCTCTCTGTGTGTGTGTGTGTGTGTGTGTGTGTGTGTGTGTGTGTTTAAAACAAACATCATCCCCAAATGATGGACCTTGGCAACTTTGTTTTATTTTGTTGACATTTGGGACTTTTGTAATACTATATGAATTTTAGAATAATTTTTTCAGTTTGTGAAAAATGTTTTTATATATCTTACAGAGAATGTATTGAACCTACAATTTGTTTTGCAGAATATTGCTGTCTTCTATATATTAAGACATGGGATGCAATGTATTTTCATTTGTTTATATTTTTAACTTCTTTAAACACCATTTGATGGTGTAGTGTTAAGCATTCTAAATGTTAATTAATTGGTCCTGCTTGCTGTCTGTTACATTCATTGACTCTGATTGGTTAAATAAAATGACTGAAGCCTGAGATTGGGCAAAGACAGAGAAAGGTGGGACTTCCTGATATTAGAACAGGAAGTCTGTGCTTTAGACAAAGGATTAATTTATTCCAGCTAGCAGCAGGAAGAAGAAGGCATTCCAGCCAGGAGCAGCAGGAAAGAGGAAGCACACCATGGGTTAGAAAAAAGAAACTCAGTCCACATGGCCAGGAACATTGGCATGTCATGGAGAAAGGCAGTCCAAGGGGACATAATGTATATATGGGGCCATATTTGGGTAATAGAATTAAGAGCTAGCTTAGATGGGCAAAGATTGATTAATTCAGGCCAAGGCTTATTAAAATCCATCATGTGTCTGTGTGCTCATTTGTAATGCTGGGTTAAAAATTAACTGCTGCCAAATCAATTAATTATAATATAAATATTGGTAAACAATTTAACTATTTATTTCTACAAATGGTGCCAAATGTAATTTGTTTAATTTTTTCTACAACCATTTAATTGTTAAACCATGTTATATAGTTTTGATATATAAGGCATTTGTGTGCTTTGTTAAAAGTATTCTTCAGTATTTTACTCTTTTTCAACAGTATGAAGAATGGACTGGTTTTCTTAAATTCATTTGTAGATTATTCTTTGCTTTTACAAAGAAACACAACTGGTTTGTCTGTGCAGACATTATATTCTTGTTCATTGCTGAATTCTTTTTTATACCCTAATAGTTTTAAACTTATATTAACATTTTCTATGTACAGGATCATGCCATTTGTAAACTCAATTCTTACACTTAATTTTCAAATACCTAGATATATAATATTGCAGCTGAAAAGGAAGTTTGTCTCATGTCTCTGAGTTTGTTAATTGGAAACATTAAGGTTTTGGAACCAATTAATCAATAAGCTATTGATGATCCCATGACACATTTTCTTTAATACACTATAAAATCAAGCACATCCTAAAAGCAATAAGATGACTCAACAGTCTGTTCAACTGAGCAGCAACAAAGTAAGTGACAAATCCTTAACAATTAGATAAATAAAACAACACTGCTATAAAATGAATAAAATGTGTATCCCACCTTCTTGTTCAATGTGCTAGCCCCCATTATTATAAAATAAGGATAATTGTTCTACTTAAGTTTCTATTTCTGTGATGAAGACACCATGACCAAAGGAACTTATGAAAGCGAAGAGTTTACTTCATCTTACAGCTTACAGTCTATCATGAAGGGGAGTCAGGGCCAGAACTCGAAGCAGGAACTGGAGGCAAGAACTCCTCATGACTTGCTCATCTTGCTTTCTTATCACATCCAGGTTCACCCGCTCAGGAATGGCATTGCTCCCAGTGGGCTAGACCCTCCCACTTCAATCATAAATCAAGAAAATGCCCTGCAGACAAGTTTATAGGCAGTCTAATGAAGGCATTTTTCTAACTTGAAGTTCTTCTTCCAAGATAATTCTATCTTGTGACAGGTCAAAACCCAAAACTAAAACAAAAAACCCTCACCAGCATATGAATATAATACAAATTGTATCAAAAACTGCCTGGGGTTGTTATAGTTTGAATATATGACAGGTGTAACTCTTTTCTAACAGATGTTAATGAACTTGCTCCCTTGTTGATTTGGTTCAAAGAGAGGAACTGAGTTAGTAAGTGTGAATTTGAGTATATAATCATTCACCAAGAATAATTTAGATTGTGATCAGCAGTAGAGATATGTATGATGAATAGTACAACTTTAACAAACCATAATTAAAGAATATTTTCTAAACATTTCATAGGATTGCATATATTGTATAAGAGCAAATGTGAAGAAATAAAAAAAAATGAGATGAAACTTATACCACAATTGTGTCACACCTCATAATGCATTTCAATGGATTAGAAAGTGAGGTGGGAAGGTTGATGATGCTAATATGAAAAAAAGTGAGCTGCCTATTAATTTATTTTTTAATATACACTTTAAAGTCTACAACAATGTTTATTGCCATGATCCTAATAGCACAACTCATAGCTTTTGAAAGCAAATAGTCTATTATTATTTTAAAAGGCTTTAAAGTTTTTTTTAAGCCTTTTAAAATAATTACAATTCACAGGACTGTGCTCCATTAGCAATTCCTTATTGTACCTTATGAAAATAAGACTTACTTTTAATATAAAGACTAAGTGTGAGGTACAGACAGACCTTCAGATTTAGCATATGTGGTTTGATCATTGTATTAGGCACCATTTTTGCTTTTCAGAACTCCCACTTCAGCGGGGTACTCATAACTCCATGTTCTTCAACATATTCCCCCTTTTCTGACTCTGAATCATTTGCAGTGTCATCAGGACATTTGGGATTAGGTAACTCATCACTAACAGCATCATCACCATCATCTTCAGTAGTATCACTGGCACCCAAAGTGTCATTGGTATCTTCCTGATAACTCAGTGTCTATGCATGGCCAATGTTGAGACTCTGCTCCATTAATTTTCTTGTTTTCTTCCTCTGTTCAGAAGTAAGATGTTGGTCTGTGGTTCCCTTCAACGATACAACCAATGTCATCTTTCTCTTCTGCATTGAGAGGTCTCAGTTTATTATATCTTATTATATTTTTTCTCTTGTTTGCCAAATTCTGCTGCCTCTCAGTTGCTTAATCTGAGCTTTCCATCTGAGAAGGACAAAAGCTCCACTCTAGGCTGTTGATTGAGACACCGCAGTTATTAGTCATTGTGATAGGATCTTTACAGGAAATGTCAGGTATATTCCCCCTTTTTCAACCCTGATATTAGCCCACCACAATCTACCACTACCCCAAGAAACACTCTAGTATGGAGATGCTTTCTTGATGCTAAAGTTGTTCCAGACTTGTCCAGTGGGAGACTCATTCAAACCAAATCCTGTGTCCTTTAGAAATATCACTAACATTTTGAGCATCTCCTTGTTTTCTAAACAAATAAGATACTTCATGATTAGTCTGTATTTTCTATCTCTTTCACCAAAGTCCTGTTTCCTTTAAATGGAATTGAGGTCTAGGTGATATATGTGCTGTTTGCTTTTAAGGTGTCATTGTTCCCATGCCTCACCATGTACAGAATTAGGGAAGATATGTATTCATATAATAGAATGTACACGTATAGCAGTATATGCTCACAAACCAACACTGACATCATATTTATCCACTTGTATATTGACAACCATGTGTTCACACCAATAATTTTAATTTCAGTCCAAAATTAGAGAGACTATTCTAGATTTTTCTCTTTTGATATTTTAAAGATGTCTTAGACATTGAGAAATCTTGCTCCCATTTTTTTTTGAGAAACCCTTCTAACCTCACAGTGTTGCTGCTGTCCTCTGCTCTGAGCACACATTCACTTTGTCCTGTTTCAATTCTCAACACTGAGTCAGGCTCTTGTTTTGGTGTGCTATGTGGATTCTTTCTAATCTTGTTTATTCTCCCATAGGACTTGATAAGCTGCCACCCTATGCACTTTAGTTTCTGACTCCCATGTATAGGCATTTATTGCTGGTGTATTGTTGTAAGAACCTCCCTCCCATTTATACTTTTGCTTTTGTACTCTACAACTGGCACACCAATAGATTCAATACCTTGCTCATACATGAATTTTCAGTACAGACAAAGTAAATATAAACACTTAAGCCCAAGAAAGGTGAAAAGAGACAGAAGGAAAGATAAGATGAGTACAGATAGGAAAAAGTTGAAGAGAGGAAGAGGAGAGGAATAGAAAAAGGAAATTAGTTACTTTTGAATTGCAGGAAACTGACAGAAATGCCTGACAAAAACAACTTAAGGGAGGAAAGATTTAGCTTTGCCCACAGATTCAGAGGGTTTCAGTCAATCATAACAATGAAAGTAGAGGGGCTCCTTTTGTCAGGATGAGAGCATGAAGAACAATATTATCACATTATGGTGGACCAGAAGGAGGCAGAGAGTGATGAGCCAACCAGGGCCTTGGCTCAAATCTTTAAAAGCCCACTCCCTGGCAAATTACCTGCACCAGCCATATCTACCTCCTCAATATTTCACAAGCTCAAACGAACACCACTAGGAGAACAAGGACTCAAACATGAACCTGTGGGGACATTTCCTACTCAGATCAGAGCACTACTCAGACAGAACCACTGATTTGATTTCCCTGTACACTAAATATATACACACATACTACAAACTGCACATTTAACTATTAGAGCTCTAGTAGGTACCCTATTTGCTCCACTTAAGTATCAACAAATTGAGACTTAAATGTTTAAGTCTTATCCAAGTGGCACAATTAATATGGGTAGCAAAGTGGGATTTGAACCTCTCTACCTGATTCTGGAGGTGTACATTCCTATGCCTGGGATGAGAAGTTTACTTCCTGCTAAGCAGCCCCACTACTTTGGATCCCATTGAAGATTAGAATGTCTTATCTTTTACAGAATTGAAAATCTGTCTCTCTAACGTTTTTTTTTCTTTTTCTTCACTCATTGGTCTTGGTCTCACCTCTTAGGAACTTACAAAACTATTCTAATTGCTCTTCCAGATGACAGCCCTTAAAATATTTGTGGACAGCTGTCATATCCCCTGAGTTTTCTCTTCTGTATGTTAGACATTTCTGGCTCTTACAATGATTTCTCTTGTGAGTGGGGAAAAATGCATTTCTTCTATCTTATTATACTACACTAATCTTCTAAGATAAGTACAATTCCGTTCATGCCCCAAACAGATTCCATTGTACCCAGGGCAAAAGAGTTTGTTACCATTTGTGTTTGAACTGAACCAAAATGTATGAAGTTCAACCTGTTTACCAAAGCATGTGTTTGTTAGTGTATGAGATTTATAATACACTGTCATTGTACACAGGCCTGTATGTCCAGTAAGCCAAGCCACTGCTCTAAATGTCACTCTTTTGAAGAGTTTCCACAAGAGTTCTCAGGGGGAATATTGCTATCAGTTTGTTAAGAAGAGCGTGTGATATTATAACTACTCCAATACATTAAAAATAAACTACTTAAAGTTAATATGTCTTGTCAGGGCTTGGGATTCAGAATTTATACAGTGTTCATATAATCTGACAACAGAAAGACAAATCATTATAAATGGACAAAACCTTTGAATTGACGTTTCTGAAACAGACATACAAAGGACAAACAAGAGCATGAAAAGACAGTCAACATCATTCATCCCTACATAATGCAATTCACATTCATTAGCACAAAATACACACATAAAAATGAAGAATATTGGTGAGGATATGGAGAGATTCTGTTATATTATGTGTGAATGTACTGCCAGAGGGAATGTAAGACAATACAGCTACTGTGGGCAGCTCTCTGGTTATTGCTCTAAAGCTTAATGACCCAGCAATTCATTTACTGCGTATATACCTGAAAGAATTTTAAAGACATAAGAAAATACTTGCATATGTTTTCACATATCAACACAGTTTTCAATAGCCAAATGTTTAAAATAATTCAAATTTCTTCAGTACTTAGGAGGCAGAGGCATGCAGATCTCTGTGAATTAGGAGCTAGGCTGGTCAAAAAGAGTTCTGGGACACCTAGGAATGTTACACAGAGAAACCTGGTCTTGAAAAAAAATCAAATTTCTATCAACAGATGACTATATATGCAAAGTATATTAAATATATTTAAATACATATGGAATATATATATATATAAGCTATAGAAAGGAATGTATGATCCTTGTTCAATAAAAATGCCAGACACGCTTTTCTGCATTTCCTCTCTCTCCTCTCTTTCTACATTTCTTCTCTCTCCTTTTGCACCTCTCTTCTCTCTCTCTTTGTGCACCTTCTCTCTCTGCCCCCAATAAACTTGACTTTATACTTTAAAAAAAACTCAGACACAAAAGACCACATGTTTATGATTTTATTTATAAAAATATCATTTATGAGAAATGAGCATATTATCCTGTTAATTATATTTTGATGTTGCTATGACATAATACATCAAATTAAAAAACAGTAAACAAACAATAACAATAAGGGGTAAAGATTTAGTTTGGTTCATCATGTCACAGATTTCATGACACCAATGAGCTTATATTCCTGTGCTTGCTTGTTCTCTCCTTTTCTATCTATCCTACCCAGAACCTCAGTCTATAAGTGGTGCCATGTACATTCAGGTGAGGTGATATGGTCTGAATTTGAAATGTTCCACACAATTACCTGTTTTGAAAGGTTGGGCTTTAGCTGGTGGTGCTATTTGAGAAGGTTCTGGAAAATTTGAGAATTAGATCATAAAAGAGGCAGTAGCTAAACAAGCATGGCATCCTTGGGAGTATATTATCCCTCGTTCTGCTGTCAGGTCTATCATTACATGAACAGCTATCCTCTGCTACATGCTCTGGCCACCTTGATGTTCTGGCCAAAAGTATGGGGACAAGAAAATATTTATTGAACCTTGTGGGACCATTAGCCAAAATAAATCTTTTCTCCTTTAAGTGTATGTCTGGTGTTTTTCTCAGAGCAACAAAAATTAAGTAATGGAGTGGGTCTTATACCTGAATTCGTCTTGGAAAATGCTTCACAATTGCAGCCAGAGTCATGCTTTCCTAGTCTCCCTAGTGCTTTAAGTTGAAAATCAAGACAATCATAGTGAATTCAGAGAGTGAAAGTAAGGAACTTAAATCGATATGGGTTAGAAGAAAGGGTGACAATGAATGGGTGCATGCATGTATGGTCTTCTTTTCTAATAATGACATTTCAATACTAGATGGAAATCATAGTCACATAATAGTATGCATATATAGTACATACATATCCACTCTAAACTTTCAAAGGGTTGTGTGGGTTTATCAAATCCCCTGACTGTTGGGGAAGTCAAGTACAGTTTTCTCTGTCACATGATCCTGAATTACCTGTTGTTTTTAAAAATATTCTAAAGGAGGGCAAAAATGAAGCTGAAGCTGAAAAGCAGTCATGCTGGTTTAGGAAGATGGTAACTGTGCTATCTGAACAAAGGGACATGTATCCTACCCAGACTGCTCTCAAAACCATGTTAATTAAGTAAAATAATGAAAATTATAATGAAATGTCAGCCAGCATCACTATTCATGGATGAGTATATTTACCATTTAAATATATAGTTGCCAAATCAGGCCGTTTTCTCCATTACAACCTTTTTTGGAATGGAACCAATTCTTATTTTCTGGAAGAAATCAATTTTAACTAGAACCATTGCATTTTCAATTTCCATGCAATGGAAGACTAACTTAGTATTCATTAATATTTGCAACACAGACTTTCACTCACAAGGTGTTTTTTTCCTGGATTCAGTGGTCTGTCAGAGAGCTATGAAAAGGGATTATTACATGGGCAATATTGCACCCATCTCAAAAACAGCCAAGTTTTACTTCTGCTGCACAGTCCTTGAGCAAAACTCACATTTCTCTCATTGTAAATGAATCAAATTCTGTAAAGACTTCTGCTCCTCTCTGCGATGAGTTAGGCATTTGGAGAACCTGCATCAATATGTAAACCATAAACAAACCCCTTGAGAAATTACACCTACCATATTTTGAGACTCTACAGAAAGTTAACATTCCTTTCCTGACTATCAAAGTACTTTGGGGGCTGGGGAGATGGTTCCACACATAAAACCCTTGCCAAACAAGTAGGAGGACCTGAATTCGAATCCCCAGAATCCACATAAAAGCTGAGCATGGTAGAATGCATCTGTAATACCTCTGCTCCTACAAAGAGATGAGACTTGGAAAACAAGAGAGTCCCTGAAGCTTGCAGGCCCAGTAGACTGGCATATATAGTTGCAAGCAACAAACAGACACTGTCTTAAATAAGATGAAAGGTGACGACTGGCACCTGAGATTTTCCTCTGATTTCCATATACACGTGGGCATCCATATTCACACACATGAATATGTACAAACACCTGCAAACACAGCACACACACAATTTGTATATACACACATGCAAAAATGTGTCTCCTATGTAGTTGGGAAAATCAATTCAAACATTACAGTTAGGGTATATAACTATGCTTTCATTAAAAAAAAATCATTAGGGGGAAAACAACAAAGAAATTCTTCCAAGTATTGTTCAGCATCTACTGCCACATAGCCAACTTTCATTCACAAATCTCATTTTGAACATGTCTCTAGAACTTCACCTTCCTCTACTTATGCGAAGCACATTACACTGGTATTTGAGAAAGAAGGATGGCAATTAACTGCACGGGTAATTTGCTATCTAAGTCAATCATTTTGTAAAGGATGTATGAGGAGCAGAACAACTTACAGTAACTATTAAGTGAGTCAGTAAATTAGCAGGCTAACCCATTATGTCTAAATTGATTTTCTCTTCTTCCTTTTCCTTCCCTTCAATTGTATATAAGCATATTCTTTGTAATTATACATCACTACAGACTGACAATCATTGAGTAACCAAAACAATATCACCACTAAATCTATCATCTGCCTCATTACCACCCAAGTTTCAAATATGAGAGCAGTGTGGTACAAAAGCACTGAAGAAAATGGCTTTACTCTATAACAAAGCTACCTGTTGGAGGAAGGAAGGAAAGAAGGAGAGAAGGAAAGGAGGGAGGGGGGAGGGAGGCAGGCTAGACTTGTTTTAAGTTAAAAAATGGAGGTCTAAGGAGATAATTCACTTGGTAAGAGCTTGCCACTTACGCACAAATATCTAAGCTCAATGTCTAACACCCACATAAAAACAGCCAAGTATGATGTACACGTGTAGTAAAATTATTAATAATTATAATTAATCACATATGATTACTAAGGTGACGGAGTTTTTCTTTAACCCACCACTTACAAATAATCACACAGAGACCTGCTGGATTTTAAGCCTGGGATTGGACAGTCTTAACCCAAGATAACCGTCTATTTCCCCAGATAAAACTCCATAGTACTTACATGTATCTTCCATGGTGGGTGGTGTCCTGAGAAGGTTGCTCCCAGTCCTGTGTGTTCTTTTTTGTTTTAAACCAACACCTCTGCCTTCCTCTCCTCTCCTCCTGCTTCTCTGCCTCTCTCCTGGCTTTTCCTTTTCTGACCTTTCTCCTGCTCACAAAGCCCTTTAACCTTAGCTCCGTCTACCTCTCTCTCTTCCTTAGTCCTAGCCAAGGTAACTTTAATTAACTAGATGACTTAGAGGCAAGAGTTACAAAAGTCATTTTGGGTATATAACTGTGTACAGAAAGTAAAATGGAGGTGGGGGTAGGGCAAGCAATTAATAATTGAATACAAGCAGTTTTTAGATCACCATAACACATGTGCAATCCCCCTGCAGTAGAAACAGTGATATGCAGATTCTTGGGATTTGCTGGACAGGCAGCCAAATCAGTGAGTTCAAGTCACATTAAAACACATTTTCTCAACGATAAAGGAACCACATGAAAGGTTAACTTCTGACTTTCATGTTCAGATGTGTACCCACACATGTACACATACATGTACTCATGAAACAGACATTTGTATACACACCACAAATGTACACCAAATTATGAATAAAAATAAATATGTTGGTTCACAGACTAACTAAAAAAAATCTGTTTAAAAGAAAAAAAATACAGCCAAAAACAATGCCTTTTACCATCTTCATTTGCTTTCATGCTTTGGTACTCAGATATTTCTGTTTGCTTGCTTATTTATCAATAATCCAGGTGTTGTAGAACAGCACCAAGAAAGGCTGATGTGATTGTTCCTGCTACAGTTCCTCACCCCCAAGGAATGAATCATGCTAAAACATGCATATGAGACAATGATTGTTTTCACATCTTTCATAGTTTTGAGGGTTAAGAAGTCAGAAAAGTTTCACGTGAGATCCTTGCATGGGATCCCCCTAAAACCTCAGTCAAAGAGTCACTAAAGTTAAACATTGGTGAGCTGGAGGAGAGGTAGCTGGCTCCCATCTCTCTTTTCATTCAGTTTGGGGACTCATGTTGTCACTTGAAAGGATTTCTATGTAATCTTCCAAATTTAAGGATTAAAAATAAAAACAAAAAAAGTGTTTTGTAATAATTCTTTAGAAAGGAAAGCATAGTTATCCACCCTAACTAGAACATTTGAATTGATTTTCCTAACTACATATGAGGCACTTTTTTGTACACAAACACACGTGTGTGTGTGTGATCTGGGTGTGCGGTGTATGCAGGTGTATTTGTGCCTGTTCATTTATTTGACAGTGGATATATATGTGTGTATGGAGGTCAGAGAGTAATTTCAGTGTGGCAGCATTGGGGGGCTGTCTGAGGTTTCAAGTGTGATTATCTAGCAAGGAAAGAAGAAACAAAATTTCCCTTTAAGACCTAGCCTCAGAAACACACTGTGTTATTTCTATTCCACTGCTTATTGGTTGCAAAGAAGATACAAGGTCTGCCAGATTTAAGAGGAGTAGGGAGAAAAGGTTTGACTATGCATCTGGATGCAGGAATGGCAACCTTCTAGGAACCATATGGGCTGGGAAATACTTTACCAAACATTTTGGCAGGAATACTTTCTACCATACTTCTTTTGTGTCTTTTCTGTTTCTTTGTTCTTTTCTAAGTCCCCCCTCCATGATTTTCATTTTCATAAAGAAATATATCTTGAAGAAGTTTTAAATAGGCCTTGTCACATATATTGGACTGTTCTAGACACTTTGGGTTTGATACTAAAAGTAACATGATCCCTTCCCTTTAAGAGCTAATGTTCAAATGAAAAGAGTGCAAACAAATAAGTAATGTCGATTTGGGGGGAGATGGGAGCAGGGACAGGTTCTCACTCTGTAACTCAGGTTGACCATGAATTTGCTATGTAATCTAGGCTCTTCCATTGCATGATATTCTAGCTCAACCTCTCCAATATTATGATTACAACCAACCAAACATGACATAGTAATAATATATATTTCATTCTCCCCTTTTTCGTTCAATGAAATAGAAAATAGCAATAAAATTATTTTATTTCATTCTTAAAATAATACTCCCAAAGAGCTTTCCATTTAAGACAGAGATGAGTATGTTGGGTTGTTGTATGCCTTTAATTCCAACCCTCTGGAAGAAGAGCTAGGTAGATCTCTGATTTTGAGGCCAGCCTGGTTTACTATAGAGTGAGTTCTAGGACAGCCACAGCTACACAGAGAAACCATCTTGAAAAAACAATTTTTTTAAAAAGATGGAAAAAAGATTGTGTGTTCTTTATTACTATTTTCTTTATACAGGACTCTTTTAAAACAGTGGAACACTCAATGTAGCTTAAGAAAAATAAAATAGCATGCAGTGGTTGGTGTATCAGGGATCTAGTAAAGATAGAGGAATGTCTCTGAGGATCAAAAAACAAAGATGTCACTGGACCTCCAGAACAAATTGTCACAGGAACTCAGTTGTTAAATGATGTCTCCATTGCTCTCTTCAGTTCAACCTTTGCTGCTTCATTTATTCATATCATAAACCATACAAACAAACAACAACAATAACAAACAAACATGGCAACCTTAGGGGTCCGGGCAGCCACTCAAAGTGAGACTGGTTAATTTGTCATATTCCTGTTCAAACTGCCTCAACAGGCCAGTCATTCCACAAGTTTGACTAGTACTAGGAGACAGTGTCAACTCTTACAGTTTCAGCTGTGATTGTCACAGGTTTAAAACGGCTTAAGCCTAAGAAAACTTCTCCTGAACTGATCCAAAGGATTAAGAAATGTGTGAAGACTTAATCTCACACGTATGTTAAGTAAGGAACTGACTACTGATAGTTAGTAAAAGGTCCTTCAGTCCCAACTATTAACGAGACTATTAAAATATTACTTTTTTCCTTCTCATGTTCCTATAGTTATTATGGAAGTTAATGGGAATTCACCTTTATATATCTTAAAGCAAATATTTCATCTTTAGAGAAACCAGCAAATACAATGCATTGGCCCAGGACCAGAAGAGTAGGCTCATGTTTGTTGAAAACTTGACTTGTCACAGTTACTTATGAAATGTCACAAAAATGTTATATATGCAAACAGTATGAAGTTTCAAAGGTCTGTGTTCTCATGTATGTGTCTTGATAGACAAGTGTTGCAAACTGTGTTCAAGGGCTTGTACAAATCCTGCTGTACTCTCTGAGCTGGGTCATGTATGTAGTATCATTGGACATATGCATCACAGTGGAAATAAAGTTGAAATCCTCTGCATTAAGAACAACGGAGAGCTTAAGGAAAGCTATGGGACAGATCAATTTCAATTAGATTGTGGAGCTTAGAGAAACGTGTTATGTGAAGCCCCGGGCAGGCTCTAGGGAAGGTGTGGGTGAAAAACTCCATCCTGGACAGGGAGAAAAGAGCCATAGCTCAGCCCTAGGGAGAAGATTGCTGAAGGAAGTCCAAGGGAATGGACAGAAGGAGGGGCATGGAACAGTAGCCTCACATGTCTGAGAATTGTGCTCAAGACAAGCCCTGTCTTAGCTTGCTTTCTGTACCTGTAAGAAACACTATGACCAAAAGCAACTTGCAGGAGGAAAAGGCATATTTGACTTAAAGTTTATATCTATAATTGAGGAAAGCCAAGGTTGGACTTGAAGTAGGGACCTTGAGGCATGAACTGAGGTAGAGACCATAGAGGAATGCTACTTAGTCAGGTATACTGAGTCTGATTTCTTTTACAGCCCAGGATACCTGCTAGGGGTGACACACCCACAGTGAGCTGAGCCTTCCTTCATTAATTAGTAATTAAGAATAGGCCTCACAGCCATATCCACAGGCCAATGTGATGATCCAATCAAGGTTCCCTTTCCCCACGTGACTCTATGGTTGTGTGAGACAGCTGAAATTATGACACTAAATTTATTTTCATTTGAACCAACTTTGTGGAATGAGATTGTGCCTGTCTTATTAATGAGCTAATCAAAGCATTCAGGAGACATATGCTTAAACCCACAAGCTTATCTTTTACACTTGGCAATCTATAGAGCTCCTGACTCCCTCCCAAAAAAAAGGTTCAGTGCATTTGCCAAGGCTAAATTACCTCAAATAAAAATAAAACTATGCAAGTCAATAAACAAACAAGCAAATAAATGTAATAGAAAATTGTAGAAAAGGATCATAATGGTTTATTTTTATAGGATGGTAGACTGAAAAATGACCACAAATAAGTTCTAAGACCTGGATAGATAGATATTCTGATATCTTTCATCCTTCATATTTCTAGTTTTACTTTTTGACCTTCAGGGGACTATTGTCAGTGTTACTATGTGAACCAAAAACAGTCTTGGAAGTTCTCAAATTAGGCATGCTGACGTCAGGGGTTAGTTTGATAACACAGTCATATAGTCTAAACAAGAAAGGTTCACACTCAAGCACGTGTATTAAGGGAAGCATTATTCCTATTTAAAAGAAGATATTTCAACACAAAATTTTGATTAAACCTGTAAGAAAATAATTTATCTATAGCTTTTGGGATTTTGATCTGCTTTATTTTTTTAAGGAAGTGTATGCTTATATGCAGCTTGATATCAGTTATACCCATCTTTAATGTTATGATGTCACTTGGAATTATAAGTTCTGGGGAAAAGCCTTGGTCTCAACATCCCAGTACCTATACTGGGGCTGAAAAATTTCAGAGTGCTTCTGTCCAATGCGGGTTTCCACTTTGTCTTTTTGTAGGCAGCCAACTTACCCTGTTGTTCAAATTAACTTCTGGCTCTCTGGCTTATAGAAGCCCTGCTTCTCAAAAAAATAGTCAAAGAAAAGGTTGAAGAAAAGACTTCCCTAAGTAGAACAATAGCTTGTGATTTCACATTTCTTCATCAGTGTTCATTCGAGGAAACTTCAGTTTCTTAGTACACTCTTTTTGGTGTTAATACCTTAACATACAAAAACATATTATTTAGAATTTATAAAATAAAATAATACTTTCAGTTCTCTAAAAGAGAATTTACACACTTTGATAAAAATTATGGGTCTCTATACTGGGGGAGGGGCGTTGAGGCCCAGAATTCCTTTAGCATATCACTTTGTAATATTTAGCTGAGAGTATGGTCAGAATGATGTTGCCAAAATGGAAATTTTGAAGTATTGAATTTCATGAATAAAATAGAGCATTCTGCATTAAATAAAATAATCATTAGAATAATTGTAATGACACCATCATAATAATATAGCCCAAACTAGTAGTTAATTATATGAGAATAAAATGGTTCTTGTTAACATCTTTGTAATCAACATGCTCAAACACTCATTTAGTTCTTGACCAGTTAGAAGTTACCTAGAGGTAAGTTAATCACAGTGCCCTCTCCCATGCCCTTCATCTTACCTCAAACTTCAGGCCTGTTCTTACTACAGGTATCTGTGGAGTGATAAAGTGGCCATAAATAGTTCTAAAGGCAAACCAAATAATCAAATTCCCTTAAAAAAAGATTTGTTTACTTGATGTGTATGTGTGTTTTGTCTGCATTTATGTATGTTCACTGGGTTCATCACTGTTGCCTGTGGAGACCAAAAGAGAACGTTGAATCTCTGGAACTGGAGTTACGGAAGGTTGTGAGCTCTCTAGATGTCAGGAGTCAAATTCTAGTCTTCTGGAACAGCAGCCAATGGCCTTAACCACTGAATGACCACTCCAGTGCCAATAGTCATAGTGTTTCATGTAGTGTATACTGTTGAATTTTGAACTCTGGTTTTGTCTCACTTGGGGGATAATCAAATGGCTCTGCATTTTTATCTATGCATTTTCAATGTATCATTCAGGCAATTTCTGTAAAAGTACCCCATTACCTGAAGTGGTATTGTTACAAAGGCCACCTTACAATATGCCATTGCAAAATGACTAGCAAGACATGTCCAGGGATTGATCTAAACTCCATGGTCATTCCATGGACAGTTCATCCCACAACAAAGGCCTTCCTTATGTGGATACTCATCTGTTCTTCAAGGTCAGTTCTATAAGAGACAGTACCAGAGAGGTTTTATTTTATTTTAAAGTATATATACAATATTCAGAATGAATTGTTTAGCGAGGTGACAGATGCAATCTAGACTTTTAAAAATGGAGGGTTTTTTTTTTTTGTATTTTGAGTTCTGGCAGTTATACCAAAGGTAAGTGTACCTTGGAAAAATCAATTTGTCAGTCACCAACTTTTAATTGTTACCCGCTTGTTTTTGTTATCAGATGGTATTTTAGGGTGTTGTGTTTTATTCAGTTTTTGAAAACATGTTTTGAAGTATCAGCAGAAAGAATATATTCTGGTTTGTCCCAATTTCATTAACTGAAATCTTTGAAAACTGCTTATGTTCTTGCTGAAAAGAAGGTAAGCAACAGAGTTCAAGAGTCCAGTCAGAATTTTTCTATTTAAGAGGCCTCTACTCTCTTCCCAGTACCCTACACCTATTCTACCAAAGCTAACCTGCAATTTCTAACTCATGTTTTGACTACAGCTAGGTAAATATAAAGTTTGATACACTTTTAAACCTTTGGAAAACTTCTTACCCCTTAGCTCACTCATGAGAATCGGCATCATCCACTAAATTAACACAGTTACAACTTAACATATTTCCAAATCTTTTATCCCCAAAAATAAATATCAGCTTTCCTATAACTTGATAGAAAAGCAAGATTTTTTTTTGGAGGGTCAAAGAGTATTTCTGGGGAGGAGAATATCAGTCACTATTGAGAATTTGTTTCTCTACTTGGAATTAGGATATTGGGGATGAAATAATACCTCAGTAGATGAACCATTTGCTGTGAAAGTGTAAGGGGCTGAGTTCAAATCCCCAAACCTGCATGAAGCTGGATGCTGTAACATGCATATGTAATTCCTGAACTCCTTTGAGGAGATGGGAGGCAGAGACAGGCGAAGCCCCGGCAGCTTGAGGGACAGCTAGACTGACATAAGTAGCAGTGGGAAACTGCAAAGAGATTCTGCCTCAAACCAGGTGGAAGGCAAGGCCCAACATCCAATATCGCCTTCCAACCTCCTCAGTGCTCACATCCATGAATGTGTGTAGACTCTGCCTCGAACCAGGTGGAAGGCAAGGACCAACATCCAATATCGCCTTCCAACCTCCTCAGTGCTCACATCCATGAATGTGTGTAAACGCTGTCTCTCACACAGACAAACACACAAAGATAAATATATAAACAAAATGAAATTTTAAAACAGGGAGATTAATACACTGGGGAGGCTATGAAAAAATTATCTGAATATTAAGATTCACAGCATTCTTTCTGAATTCATCTCCAAAATATCATTATCTAGGCAGAAATTTGAGTTTCTTTTATAAATCTTCTCACAAAAATAAATATTTAAAAATACAGAAATCAATGTGACCTACTATTGAGCTTGGAAGATGACTCAGAGAAGGAGAACACTTGCTATACAAGTATGAAGACCCAGAATCAAGCATGAAGACCCAGATTCAAACCCGAAGAATCCTCATAAAGGCTGGATAGAGCCATATGCATACCTGTAACTCCAATGCTGGAGAAGGACCTAGAGGCAGAGGGTCACTGAAGCTTGATGTCTTTTAGATCAGTTTGAGATTAAGTCAGAGATCCTATCTCAAGAGAATAAAGTAGAGAGTCATAGAACAGGGTACTTGGTGTCCTATGGATTGTGCACATGGCATGAGTGTATACCAGTCCTCCTCCTATACACACACACACACACACACACACACACACACACACACACACATTTCAATCATATACAGACAGATAAAATAAAATGTTAATTAAAATATAACCTATAGTAAAACATACAAACTCAAGATCACAGTTGTGTTTTCAGGTTTTCATTCTTAAATAAGAATAGACAGTCAAGAATCATGGGATAATTGAAGATAGTCTTCTAATAAGATGACAGGACCATTTTGCAAGCAGCAAACAAATACATATGCAAAATCAAACAAATGCAACTGGGTAGGAACCAATTTTGCAGTGAGTTATATAAGAAAAGATTCATGAAGCAATATGAGTTTTATAGATAGGGAGATAAATGACAGATATTTAGAAAAAATGATAGATAGATAGATGATAGACAGATAGATAGATACATAGATGATAGATAGAAACAAAGATACATGCATAGAATAAAGAACAAATAAGATATTTAGCAGCATTTATGTAGTTCATATAGCAGAACTGCAAACATTCAAAAATAATAGAATGTTTTAAACATAAAAAGGCTGAACATCTGTCAGGAAGTAGAATAAAAAGACAGAATGATGTTAGAGGGACAGAAAGTTAAAGAATCATTACAGGATATTCAACATTAGACAATTAAGGTGTTTGAGAAATGAGGGCAGAGAGAATTCAATGAAGAAGAACAAAGAAATAACTTGAGAAAAAACATTCATCCCTAATAGACATAAATTTCAGCATTGAAAGGGCCAATTGCCACAGCACACCACTACAAATTTTCAGGATACTTGTAACAAAAAGATCCTATAGATATGCAGAAAGAAGTAATTGGCGTCAGAAGAAAAGACACATTCTACTTGTCCTATTAAAACAACAGTTCTCAATCTGTGGGCTACAACCCCTTTGGCAAACTTCTATGTCCAAGAATATTTACATTACAATTCATAACAGTAGCAAAATTTCAGGTATAAATTAGTAACAAAAGTAATTTTATGGATGGGGGTCACTACAACATGAGGGACTGTATTAAAAGGTCACAACATTAGGAAGGTTGAGAACCACTGTATTGGAAGCTTATAGGCAGTGCAGCAAACCTCAAAGTGCGAATAAAAAGATTTTCAAACCAAAGTGTTATACCCCGCTAATCAACTAATCACTTCTTAGGGGAAAATAAATGCCTTTTCCAACTTGAACATTCTCAAAAAATTGTTCTCCTTCCCCTAAGCACCCTTTTTCAGAAAAATCATTAGGAAATACCTTCCACCAAAATAGAGAAGAGGACCAAGAAAGAGGAAGGAATCCTTGTTGTACAAGTCATATGTGATTCACTTCAAAAGAAAGGCAAAGAATATCCTCAGAATGATGACAAAAGGTAACCTTAGCTCACTGTACTTATATTTATGTTTTCCTCATAATGAAATTGATAGAATACTTGACATAAATGTATTTAAAAGGAATTTTTATGTAGGAAGGAGTAGCTGCACTGAAAGCTAAGACAAAAGCCAAATACAATTAAAATCAATGTTAATAAGGAAGAATGAGAAGATAAAGAAGACAGTGTGTGCACATATATGTGTCCGTTTGGGGGAAGCACATTTTATTTTTTTGGCAGAAAAATGTTGATTGTTTTATGTAAACCTAATTATGTAAGAATGTGAGACTATAAGAATCACTTTTAGCTGGTTGTGTTGATATCTTCTTTTAATTGCAGCACTGTGATGGTGGAAGAAAAGTGGATATCTGTGAGTTCAAGGCCATCCTGATCTACATAGTGAGTTCCAGGACAGCTAGAGCTACATAGTAAGACTATGTCTGGAAACAAAACAAAGCAAAACAAAACAAAACAAAACTGATATCTAAATTGAGGAAACTACATATGTGAAGTGCACACCAGACTGCAAACAAAAGAAAAACAGTATGTAAAAAAAAAACACATTCATTTAATATTGAATATATCTCTGAAATAACATTGACACATTGGGTTAAACAAAATGTTTTACCCTTTACTATGATTTTACACTGTTGCCATATGTGCTTCTTATGAATCTATAGGACAATGCTGATTTAGAGTAATGTCATAACATCAAGAATATCATTAAAACAGATGAACACTGCTTCTAATGTGTTTCTCAACCTGTGGGCCGTAGCCTCATTGAGCATCCAAGGACCCTTTCAAAGGCTGCCTAAAGCCATCAGAAAACACAGATATTTACATTACAATTCATAACAGTAGGAACATTACAGTTATGAAGTAGTAGCCTAAATAGTTTATGGGTGGGAGGTCACCACAACATGAGAAACTGTATTACAGGGTCACAGCATTAGGAAGGTAGAGAACCACCATTCTAGGAGAAGATACAGACTATGGAAGAGATCAAGGAATAACTATTTCCATGTTATTATAGACTCACACTATATTATACAATGTAATTATCATCATTATTATTATTTGATTCTAATCTTGTGCACACATAATTTTGACAAAAAGTTTTAAAGGAATAGAAAATCAATTTCTTAGTGTTCTTACAGGTTCATACAACTATATCTGCTTTGCTTTTCAGTTAATGCTATTTTTTGGAGAAAATGATACACAAGAAATAATGTTTACTGAGGAACTAATTGTGAAGAAACTCACCAGTATCTACAGGTCATATTTTCACTCTTCCATCTCAGTTGTGTGACATTTCCCAGGGAGATGTGAACAAACACCTATTCGCCCCAGATAGTGTGACTCCATCCAATGCTAACTTAAAGAACCAATGAGTTTGTTTATTGGGGTCACTTATATGAACATAAGTGAGGGATTATTTACAGTAGAGTGGATAACCCAAAGTTAACTGCAACCCTCAAATCCCATCCCATTTTTGGCAACAACTCATGAAAGCTGCATGCATGGGACTCTCTATACAGTACAAATGGAGCTCTTGATTGCTCAGAGTCTCCTGTCTCCAGCAATCCTTCATTGCTTTTATAACTTCAAGGGGAGTGCTTGTGAATCTGCTTTCAGAACCTTTCTGCTGCTCTTTGTAAGTTTCCTATCCTTCCTAAGACTTATGAGTCTCCCTTCCTTCTGCAGCAGAGAATGCTTAAATTTTGAGGAAATAGTTACCTAGAAGTTCATTTAGTTAGAAAACTGAGCTGTAAGCAATATTTCCTTTCCAATAGAAAAGGGTTAAATCTTAGGCACTAACACCACAAAACTTTTAAAAAATCCAATTTTCTGAAGTATTCAAGCAGCATAAATAAACAAAACCCTATAATCATTATCATTAAGGTATGAAATCCCTTTATTATCTTTTCCAGCATATTTTTATAAATATCAACTATCATTGCTAATCAAGAAAGCAGACAGAAACTTGCCAGCTCTTCCATTCCAGTTAGAAAAAAAGATTGGATTCAGAATGTTTCTGATCAGTTTCAGTTCTGTAGTAATTAGAAATTATTTTCTTGATTTTTTTCCCCTCAGTCTTAGTGGGTGGGAGTACTCAAGAGAAAAAGGTGAAAATTTTCTGCTCAGCTGGCAGGCCCGACAGCACATTTAAAATATCAGTTTCCTGGAGAATTGTCAGGCATAAACTGTAATGGGGACTGAAAAAATTCATGTGGGAAACTAGAGACAGGCATTAAAAGAAAAGCCATGAATCTCCTCTTCATTTTCCCCTTCGTGCCAAATCCAGCTTTCAATTCAAAGTACTTATAAAAAAGAAAGAGGCTTATCTGTATCATTTGTGTGTGTGTGTGTGTGTGTGTGTGTGTGTGTGTGTGTGTTTGCATTTGAAACAGATTTTCATCTAAGTCTCATTTACATTTTTGTAATCATTTTAATATTTGACCGCCAAAACTTTCAGAGTAATTTAAATACAAGAAACACTTGGAGGTCCCAAAGGAA
>CAJQZJ010001285.1:651056-675512 GCA_907164525.1 Lophiomys imhausi
GACATTCCAAAAATCTTGATCTATTTGCCATCCCATGTTGTAATTAGAGCTCTGTTCATTATTCCCTGGAATCTAGCTTCAGCTGTATTTCCTCAGTGGGCCTTTTCCAGATACTCTTGATAAGCATTTAGTAGCCAGGCACCTGTGAACTCCAGTTGCCATTAATTACTTCTCTATCCTGAAGGGCTTCCCTCCTTTCCCCATTATTATTGTCAGCAACTTGGCATTCCATCTGTAAGCTCTCTTCCTTAATCCTATCCTAGTCAAATCTTTCTCAAAAAGTATACATAGAACCACAATTGTCAGTGTAAAAATCATCTGTATGTTAGGAGAAATAAACTCAATTTGAATTCAAACATATTGAGACATTATGAATTTCTCCATTTTTAATCTAGGCAGTTAATTCCATTCTCAAGCTCTGTTTAGAAGTCTGCTGGTTATTTAACATATAAGGAGAGCTAAGCTTTCTACCTTTGCTGTAAGGCAGTAGCCTTTGTTAAGGGAGCTGCTCCTTTGAAATGTATTTGGGTTTGTCTCTCCAATCTTTGGCTAGGAAATTACTTTTCATCCAGGCTTTCTCAGGCTATAAGCATGGATTCTAATTGCTGTACAGTGGGCAACATATGTAGAAAAGAAAAATGGCTAATTAAATGATTTACTAGTATTTATATTGTATTTAATTGGTTCAGTGGTGTTAATCCTTAACCCGCCATTATAAATGAATACACACAGACACCATGTGGATTTTAACAAGCCTAGGCCTGAGTTGTATAATCCTAGCCATCTAAGCTAGCTCATAATTCTATTACCCAAATATAACACCATATATACATACGTCCCTTTAGACTATTATTCTCCACACTATGCCAATGTTCCAGGTCACAAGGAAGAATCCTCTTTATTATATCCCATGGCGTGTCCTCCTTGTTTGCTCCTTGCTTCTCCTGTAAGCTTCTTCCTCCCAAGATGCGCTCTCTCTTTCTCTCTCTCTCTCTCTCTCTCTCTCTCTCTCTCTCTCTCTCTCTCTCAAGGCCATGCACCTTAGTCCTACCTAACTCCATCTTTGCCCAATCTCCAGGCCTCAGCATTTATTTAACCAATCAGAGACAAAGTAAGTAACAGATAACAGGCAGGACCAATCAACATTTAGAATGCTTAACACCACCCCATCACCCCCTTCTCTCCCTATTGATGATCTATTGCATAATATGTTGTTTAATTGTCTTAAAGATAATCCAATATTGGATTGTATTAAATGGAAAATCCCAGAAATAAACAGTTCTTAATTTTAAAATAATGTTTATTAAAGTATATTGCCATACTTGCATTACTTTTCTTTATTTTTGGTTATATAGTAAATTAATATGCATATTTTACTTTACTATTTTGTAATCTCTTCCTGTACCTAATTTAGAAATTAGACATTATCATAAATATGTACATAGAGGATAAACCATAGTATAGACAGAATTAGTACTATGCAGAGTTTCAAACATTCACTGGGAGTTTTAGATTGGAACATACTAACTGGTAATAAGAGGATCTCTAGATAGATAAGATAGATGATAGATAGATAGAAAGATAGATAGATAGATAGATAGATAGACAGACAGATAGTAGATAGAAATATATAGATCTTCAACTTACCATGACCTTCATTCAGGAATGGGAATATAGCAGATAATTGCATAAGACCTGTTGAATTGAAAGCATATGAAAAAGAAAAGTGGCTACTACTATTACTTACTCAGGACATGTAATGTTAAGAATAAAAGGGAAAGAAGATCACAAATTATATTGGAAGAGTGACCTAACATGGCTTACAGTCCACAGCTTTGGAGGGTTGACATATTTGCATAGAGTTTTGGCGAGCATAGCAGTTCATTGCCCAGGAAGAAAAGATGGATCTGGACATGCATCTGTTCAGGTCATATGTGCAGATCCCCACTGCTTCATGTATTCCAGATGTCTTTTGGTAGACGCATTAACCAGACAGTCCCCTGGGCTCAGTGCTTTGCTTCAAACAAACAAAAAAAAATGGAGACAAAAGAAAATAATACTGCTAGAGCTGATCGCCACCATGAAGACCATCTTTTATTTAACCTTTTTTTATTTTAAGGATGAAGATGAGGCTCAGAAAAAAACAGGTTAGAGATGAAAAAAATCTTTGCCTCGAGCATGGGCTTCCATTTAATAGGACATTGTTGTTCTGTGGCTGTAATCAATCTTGGGAGAATTCTTAATCAGTATTGACACTCTTTCTCCCAGCACCCTCATAATATTCATTGTTCCCTTTGATGGAAGCATCCTAACAGTGAACGAGCCATGAAGTGGCAGATACAGGCAGGCCCCATAATGTGTGGGGCAGAGAGTGTAGCACAAATGTGATCAACTCTAACTGCCTTTTCTTTTCTTGACTCCATTCGTCTCTTTGATCTCTGTGACATCCTATTGCTTTTGATGGATTCAATTAGACATAACTATCTTGATGTGCTTTATTTTGGCATGAGGAGATTAAAAATCTTCTCTGGGAAAATGGATTTAGATAGGAAAAAAATATATAAACATACATACATACATAAATACTTGTATGTGTATGTGTTTATGCATGCACACATACACACAGCACCCATATAATGAGCAAGTTCCTGTTCAATAGTAAGGCTCATTTTCTAGAGACTGTTATTCCTTCATCGTGCTCTACTGTACTCCTTCATGGAAGACTGAGTGGGCTGGCTGGTGAAAAGGAGATTCATTCAAAGTTCTATAATTCAGGACTCAAAGCAGACTTCCATTAGCTAGGTGCACTGCCTTGTGAAACAGCTATACAAAAACACTTCTATAAAGAGAAGAAACGTTAGCAAGAGAAGCCATCCAAAGCTATCCAAACAAAGACCCGATGACTTCCACTTGTGGATTCATTTCTGCTTATGGGACAATAGTAATACCTGCAAATGAAGAGATGACCATTCTGTTTTAGAGAGAATTTCAACTTTTTTCTATGAAGCTATGCTCTATTGTGCTTTAGAAAAAAACGAAATGGAAGAGAAATTGAGCATAAAGATTGAAAGAGCTGTAAATGTTTGATGTTTCAAAGAGCCATGAATCACGTGATGACAGGCTTTCCTTCCATATTCTTTATCTTGTGCTCTTTTGAACACATACATTGCTTATTCTAGCTTAAGCCCATAGTAAACAGCACCAATAGTTTTGAACAAATACCTTTTTAAAAGAAGAAAACAAGTGTCACTGTGGGTGAGATAGCTTGATAAAGGTAATTACTGAATGATTTTTCCCGAAAAAGCCTGACTTGCTTTTTTAAAAAATCGAGGAAAAAAATCTGGAGTCAGTATGAATGGCTTTGCTACAGTTGCTTAGAAAAAAATGGCAACACAAGGTTGAAAATATATAACTCGTATACTCTCTATTTCTAAAACAAAACCAGCTTACAACATGCAAAACAAATACTTGCTGTCCTCTAGAATGGTTATTTATGTGGTAAACACACCTTTGCCACAGTGAGACACATTAGAAAATAATTAAACTCACTGGGTCATCTCCATTTTGAAGCCATCTTGATTTAGTGCTGCATAGGGAAGTAATTAGATGAATTTGAAACCACAGTCTTAGGGGAGAAAAATAGGGTGGAATGTATTCCAAGAAGGGATTGTAGGCAGCCTGAGCTACCACTATTATGCAGCAAAGAATCTAAAAATAAAAGTGGCTCACAAGCTGTGGAGAACTTCTTACTGAGCAGTGTGCAGCCTGGCTTTTCATTGTCTAGTGTCTCTGTTTGCAAATGCTGGGAGTTCTCCACCATCTGAGTCAGGAAGTACTTTAAAAAAAAATTCTAAGTTTCCACAGTAGAAAGACTGTCAACTTGTTTTTTAAGGGCATGTGCTTTAATTTTTTTATTACCTTCTCTGTTTTTTCCTTTGTTCACACTTCAAGCTCAAGTTTGGAGTGTGTAGATAGAAAGACAAAATAATTCCCACTGGAGAAATTCAGTCACAAATAACAACATTCTAAATGGGTGAAATAGTAACAATAGAGAAGATAGGAGTTCAGGTCCTCAAATCAAGTAGACCTAGGTTCATGTCCCCAATCTACTGTGTGCAACTTGGATTTAGCTCCCCGTTCAGTTTCATATTTAGCTCATGCCTAAGCCCTATAGACAGCCAGAACTAGGATAGAAGTAGTAAAGGAAAAATATGCTTTAGGCCCCAAACTAATATACTGACACAGATCTGAAGCTCTTGGGAAGTGGAGAGTAAGGTGCTAGTCAAAAACAGAGATATATGTGGTTGACATTAAGTGGCATAGTCTGTACTTGCGGTTCTGAAGCTTGGGAGAACATGAATTTTGGAAGTGTTGTCTTTCTTGAAGATAGAAGCTAAGTCTAGTTACCCTTTGCAGCCTTACCAGTAGTGCCTCACTGCTCTGCCTGGCATTGAACAAGTGACCAATGGGACACTGTGTTTGAGGCAGAGAGCCTCTGTTGTCTGTGTTTCCTAGGACATAAGAACTGAGGACTCAGGGGCAAAGCCATGCTGGAGAAATACTGTAGTGTGTCAAAATGGTTTGAACCTGAAGATAAAAATATAGTTAAAAGATGGCAGTGCCTGCTAATGTGTTTGTTCATGACCAAAGAAACTATTTAATGCTCACAGGACCAAATTCAATGTGTTGTATAGAAAATGAGAGCCAAGGGACCTTTTGGGGGAGCCTCTATCACCTTGGAGCCTCTTGAGAATTCTTTTCCCATTTGACCAATTCTTCCCTCCTAGTACATTTTCTTCTAACCTCTTATGACACTTCTATTTACAGTGCTTCCTTGGCCATGAGGAGAACAGTTTGTTGACCCATGGACCTCTCACTGATCCAGAGTCTCAGGACTCCTCTGAGCAGGATAATTACATTTCAAAGGGCAGGCACTGTAACAGTCTTGTTACACTATGAGAGATTCAGTAAGAACAGCTATCAAGGATAGGACTGTGTAGGAAAAGCAGAAGGCTTTGTGCACCTGCTAACAATCTCTTATTCACCTGCTGATTGGAGTATTAGCTGGATTTCTTAAAATGAGACTTTCCCTAGTTGCATTTGGCAAAGGATGTTTGGAAGCTATTTATTTTCTGCCTCCCATTAACCCCCCAGGTTCCCCTGAAATCATTGAGGCCTTCACTATTTCCTTCCTTTTTTCTTTCAACTTGGTGTCCTGTCAGGTCAATTTTTGACTGCAATGGTTTTTATCTGTTGAGTTATACTTGGCAGATTTACTATTCCCAGAACAGCTCTGCTGTACAGATAATGACATCACCATTTGTGCTAAAGAATGTAGGACCAAAAGCTCTGGTCTTGAGTATGATCCACAGACAGTGAGCACACCAAGCTCAAGTGAAATCTTCATCACTAATAGCAAAAGTGGCTTCCATTACTATATCTCAAACACATGAAGCAAGGATGGTGCAGTGTAGCGGTGAGGCGAGTAGGCTCTTGTGACAGGTAGTTTAAATGCT
This sequence comes from Lophiomys imhausi, assembly GCA_907164525.1. Taxonomy (NCBI): domain Eukaryota; kingdom Metazoa; phylum Chordata; class Mammalia; order Rodentia; family Muridae; genus Lophiomys; species Lophiomys imhausi. Next base: position 656,573 of record CAJQZJ010001285.1, read on the forward strand.
AATTTTTGTTCTACCTCTTACTCATTCTGTGACAGTGAACAAGTCACATGACTTTCCCAGGCCTAGTTTCCTTATTGATAGCATAGGAGGAAACAGCTGGCACTCCTACGTTGTTGGTTGATTCCATTAGATTATCCATGTAATGTCCTTGGCAGAGCACCCACAAATGTTTACTCTTGTAAAATTTATGCAAATGTTTTTATATTTTTGAGATTTTTTTCCATGTTTAAACTTTGTGCTTCCTTATTTGATTGTATTGGCAAAGGTTTCTAAGGGATAGGGCATTTCAGTTAGAGGTTTGGGAACTTTGAGACCTTAAATAAACCTGCCCTAAGTAGGAGTCCTAACACTAGGAGATTAGGCTGCTTACAAGCTAGGAAATGATGAGCTCTGGGTTCTGACAGCCTTTCCTAAGGGCTGAGTACTCCGATCTGCCTAAGGCCTCTCCTGGCTGTTAGAGCATCTGTTTAGACTGTATTTGTCTATCTGCCAGATCCCGGGGCACTTAGACACTTATGTTCATCCTGAAAGTGTTTTAGTATTTGTTAGCTTAAAAAAATAATTGGGATTTAAATACTAAAACTAACCATAAAACAAGGGTAATGATCCAAAATCAGAAATGCAAAATCAGGAAGAATCCACCGTGCAACTGTATCAAAACAAACATTCAGAAGTTATGGTAGCAACAGACAACAAAACAACATAATAAATCAAGGAATGTCATGGGTAGAACATTATTGACTAGGCTCTGGTATAAATACATCAGCACTATCAATCTATCAATGCACGTTGAGCATCCTTAATCCAAAAATTAAAAATCTAAAATGCTCAAAAGTCTTAAACTTTTTGAAGTTGTAAGTAGAAAATGCCACATGACTTCATTCAATAGACTGTAGGCAAAACACAGACCCTGTGTAAACTTAGCATCAGACTACTTGTTTAAGGTGCATATGAAAACATAAATGAATTTTGTGTTTAGAGTTGAGTCCTACCCCTAAGATATTTGATTAGACATATGCAAATATCCCAAAATCTGAGAAAATGTAAAATCCCAAGCACTTCAGATAAGGGACACACATTGTGTAATGGACTTATAGATATTGAATTGTTTGGTCACTGAGTTAATGTATTGCTACTTTTCTCATTCTGCTCATTGGCTATGGAAATCTGTTTTTAAAAATGGATAGTATAAGTAAGAGAAATAAGTCAACAACTTAGCAATATAACAGTACTTTAAAATTAAATGTTGAAGTTTGAATGTGTCCCCTGTAGATTTATATGTAAAACACTTGGTCTCTAATTGATTGTGCTACTCAGGAAGGTGGAGGAAGCTTTGGGAGGTAGGGGCTAACTGGAGGATGGGGGTCATTGGTAGCATGTTTTTGGAGGATGGAAATGGTCCCTGGTCCCTTCCTTTTGCTCTATCTTCTGAATTAAATATCTAAGAATCCCTAGAGAATGGGATATAGTTCCTCAATGTTATTTAAAAAGAAGGATGATGTGGAAAAGAGCTAAAATAGAGAATTCACAAAGGAGGAATTACTAAAGGCCAAGAGACACTTGAAGAAATGCTCAGCATCCTTAATCATCAGAGAAATGCAACTCAAGATGACTCTGAGATTCCATCTCACACCTGTTAGAATGGCGAAGATCATAAGCTCAAATGACAGCACATGCTGGCAAGGGTGTGGAGAAATGGGAACCCTCCTCCATTGCTGGTGGGAGTGCAGGCTTGTGCAAACACTATGGAAGTCAGTATGGCGATATCTTAGAAAACTTGGAATACCTCTGCCTCGGGACCCAGCCATACCACTTCTGGGTATACATCCAAATGACTCCTCACCAAATCACAAGGAAGTTTTCTCATCTATGTTCATAGCAGCCTTATTTGTAATAGCTAGAAACTGGAAACAACCCAGATGTCCCTCAACTGAAGAATGGATTAAAAAACTATGGTACATCTACACAATGGAATACTACCCAGCTATCAGAAACAAGGGAATTATGCAATTTTCAGCCAAATGGATGGAATTAGAGAAGCTCATCCTGAGTGAGCTAACCCAGACTCAGAAGGATGCACATGGCATCTATTCACTTATGGTCAGATTTTAGCCATATAGTACTTGATATCTATACCACAACCAATGCACCAAAGGGAATACGGTGATAGACTTTCTTTGTTTTTGGTTTTGTTTGTTTGTTTTCTCTCCCTGTCATTGAGACACTTTTCCCTGGTGGTTCTGCCTTGTAGGCCTCCAGTGTATAAGGAGGCTCTTGGCCCTCATATGACTGCTGAACTGGGGCGGGGGACTGTTACGTAGGGACACTCCACTCCAGAGGAGTGGGATGGAAGAGTTAGGAGGTAAAGGGTGGGAGGGCGGAACTGGGAAGGGTGGAAAGAGGACACTATGATGGAGATGTAATATGAAGTAATAAATAAATAAATTAAAAAAAGAAGGATGAGAACATCATTCTGCTACTGGCTCCAACGGCATTGGTGATGCCAGGGAATCTTCAAGACACACAGGCCTTTGAGGTGGAAGTAAATTCTAAGGTAGAATGGACTGAAGAGTGCAGAGAAAGTTGGTACACCAAACCTAGAGCCTTTTAAGGAAGCCTTTATAGTGCCCATAACTGCATGTGACATGTCACTTTCTGCCTGCAGAATTATTATCATTGGAAAGAGATGACTAAGAACATCAGACATCTCCACAGGAACAGAATTTACTGAAAATGGCTCAGATCCTAAATAAATCAAACTTACGTTGTCATTTACACAGATTATGAAACTAAAAGGTCCTGGGACCAGTGTTTATCCATCTTGCCTCAGGAAAACATGGTAGCCTCAAGGATAGTAGCCTTCTACCCTCAGTCTGCTAATGTCTATGCTATTCTCCAGTGGATTCTATATAGCCTTTAGGAAGATATATTTAGTCATGTTGCCATTGTTATATTTGTAAGAAAGTGTCTTGACTGTCAAGCCATGCAGAAGTTTCAGAAAATCCATTTGTTTTAAACATCACCATCTGAAGCTTCATTACTTTATAGATGAAGAGCAGAAGCAAAGAGAAGGGGTGTGATTTGCTTAAGGTCATGTAACCATAGAATAGAAGTGCCTGGGCTAAGACCCTGGTGCTCTAACTCCCTATTTGACATTTGCTGGAGTCCCTCCAAATGGGGACTTTTGCAGTCACACCAGCCTCTCAGATAGTATGCAAAGCAAACATTTTTGCATGACTTAGATGAGTTCCATAAGAGAGCCCTGAAACATATTGCACAGTGGAAATGAAGTGTAGAGTGTTTTGATAAAGTTGACACTTTTGTTTTTCCACTAAGGATTTGCCTCTGAAACTCTCTTAAGGAGTTAAAATTCTCCACAGTTGTCAGTAAATGTGTATATACATAAATAGGCAGTGCAATTCAATAGAGGAGTTAAATATGTGATTAAGAAATATCTTACAATCAATGGGAAATTGTCTTAGCTTAGCATAAAGTGTTTTTTGTTGTGGTGGAGAGAGGCTTCTTCTCCTTTAGGTTTTTGATGCTTATTAATTGTGATAAGGATGGTTTAAATTGGCATTTCCCTCATAGGAATAGCACTGTCTTAGAAAACTTTAGCTAGCTCAATATTCACTGACTTTAAGAATATTATGTACAATATTGAGATCTACATTTTCTTCTCATCATAACCTTGAGATGAACTCTGAGTTCAGTAATTTCTGTTTCACTGTGATGTTACTAGACTAAGACCCTAGAAAAATCTCCAAACAATATGCCTTGTGAACAGAAAGAGGAGAAAGCTAATAGAGGGTAGGCCCTTGTGAATTAAAGCATTTATTAAGCTGGGCACAGAAAGTAATGCTTCTCAACTTTAGCCTGGCTGGGGCTTATTAAAACACAGATTACTGGGATCTTCCTACACAGTTTCTGATCTAGCAAGTTCCCAGGTGACTGATTCTTCTGGCCCAATGACCATACTTTAGGCACCAGTAATGTAGCACATATTAATATATTTTTCCAAAGAACTAACGTTTTAGAGAGTACCTAGCAAATTCCATTGCGCTTGGTGAGCTGATGGAAGTACATAGTCGAGTCAAAAATAACTGGGTCTTAATATGCAGTTTCTCAGGCCTGTGTCCTAGATCACAAATTTAAGCAGTAAACTACAAGCAGGAACTTATGACTTTAAAAACCACTGGTGGGGAGATTACAGAGACAATGAGATCCTCAGGGACTTAGTAAACATCACAAGTAAGGGATCAGATAACAGAGTCAATGACAAATACTTTTGATAAAAATCTGTATAATAGAGACAGAACGAAAATTTGTTTTTTAAGTGTTTTGTACACATCCCAATTTATATCTTTTATATTATGATAAGCATATTTTTTACATGCATAAACGCACTCAATCTTTTTAACCATTCTTAAATAGGCACCCTTATTGATGGTTTACAGATGGAAAGGCAGAGGTCCAGAGAGGATTAAATATCTAGTTCAAGTTAGTAAAGCTAATAGTAGAAATGAGTGTAGGTGTGAAATTTTTAGTCCTATGCTACTAGACATGAGTGTTATCATATTATAAGAATAAGAGTGCAATGAATCTAAGGTCTGCAAGAGAAGGAAAGATGAGTAGGAGAAAGTTTCTGAAGATGACAACTGACTTAGAGATTAATAGCAGGGAACATTTGCTCTAGAAAGGAGAGAGGTGCATTCCACACATAGGTGTTGATACACTGGACCCCATACTCTCTTCTTAGGATGAGCATGTGAAAAGGGTAAGTATGTGAATAATGGGGATGAAACATTTGAAGGCCTAGCCCATGACAGCAGGAAAAGCAATTGCTGACTCCCATAGAGGATAGCATAAAGGTAACCAGGGCAAGGGCAAGGCTGTACTAAGATAGCAGGTGTGAACAGATTTGAACAGCCACTGGCATAGTCTCAGGAGTATGCCTCATTGATTTAATTTGTATCTCTTGCTCTTGAAAGCTATGGGGACTGGACCAATTTTCCCCCAGGCCCTTCTGGTGTGAATTTCTTCATCTGTAGTCATGTGCTGGTCATGGCACCTTATTTAAATAGTTGCTGTGATACTTACATGAGGCAGTACACATAACATAAACTGTAGAGCAGCAGGCCTGCAGCAGATGTTTTCTTGTAATTATCATTTTACAAAATGTCACTTCCTAACTTACTGTACATCAAGTATTATATTAACCTAGTGGTTTTCAAACTGGTCCCCATACCAGCAGCAGCAGCAGAATCTGTAACTTGCTAAGATGCTTCTAGAGATACAACTCTGATGTAAAGAATACAAAACTCTAGGGGTGAGGCTCAGCAGTTTGATTTCCAGACAAAACTTTACAGACTGTTCTGGTGTATGAGAATGTGTGAGAACCTTAAGGCATTTTCCATAAGAGGAATTCACTTATTTCTCATAATAGTTATGTTTTATACATGAAGAAACTGAGGTGAAGGTAAAATTTGACTTCACACAGCAAGCAGGTAGTGGGACCAGGATTTGTATTCTAGTTGGGGCTGGGTATGTTTTGAGTGTGTGACCTTAAAATGTGAAGTAATAAATAAACATAAAAATTTTCAAGTATTGGAAGCTTAACCTGCAGTATAGTGATGTGAGAGATAATGGAGCCTTTAAGAGCAATGTTTAGAGAGGGATGTCATTAGAATATTGGGAGATCTGGAACAGATTAAGGTAGCTTTCATGGGATCCCTGAGCTTGCCATAGAATGAGTTGTTGCCAGTGAAATCTTGGGCCTCAAATGACCACTCTCTGGTTTCCTATTTAATGATGTGAAGTACTCCTCCCATGTATTCTTCCTTTATTTCTTTCACAAAACTATGAAATCAAGCAGTGTGTGTGTATGTTTTTTTTTTTGGGGGGGGGTGGAGCAATTACCAGAATTTGTGCAATGCTGTTTATACTTTCAATGTCCAAAAATATGAACTCAATAAATTTATTTATTTATTTCTGTAAAATTACTCTGCCTCAGATGTTCTTATATAGTAATAAAAATCAAATTAATATATACTCCATTTAAACTGTTTCCAAAGTTTAGGTGCTAAGGAGGTAAGATCATTAGCAGAGGTCTTGTCTACTATACATGAGACCGTGGATTTTTTTTCTCCAGAACTTCAAATTTAAAATAAAATAAAGGGCTAGAGAGATGGCTCAGAGGTTAAGAGCCCTGGTTGTTCTTCCAAAGGATCTAAGTAAAATTCCCAGAAACCACACAGTGGCTCATAACCATCTAAAATAAAATAAAAGTGTCAAAAATCTCTTAGCTCTTAGTCTTAATAGGTTTCTTTTCACTCCCTTCCCTTATGTCATAAGTGTTCCCATTTTTGCCGGTGTCTGTAATGCCCTGTACTCAAAATAAAAAGAGCCATCTGGGCCCATTGCTTTATAACACCCATATGGCTTTGCAAGGGACTGACAATCAATGACAGATACTATAACAGCCAGTCCGGTCAAATGCATTCTTTCCTTGCTGACATGGAGAAGTATGATATAGAAAACACTATGGTCAGCAGAGTCAACTTAGATTAAAAAGGATAGTGACTGTTAGGGGAACCATTAGACACATTATTTTGACCTGTTCTGCCTATTTAAATGGAGTTCACTTCATTTTGCAAATAGAAAAATTTGAATTTCATGACTGACCAAACCATCAACATCCGGGAAGGTAATGTGATCTTGAGTGACCTTAAAGTGTTCAGTTTTCTTTTTAATCAATATGCTCTCAATCAGCAGTCATATTACAATTTTCCAAATATACAAACTCTCTGTAGCTGGAGATTATAATGGCCTTCACTCTTTTCTGTAGCCGACATATATAGCCTTCTTTATTTCTCATCTACTTTTATAGTTTTTCTTTTTTTTTTACAAGATAGCCAATATATCATTAAAACTACAGAATAAGCACTTTGGATCAGACCTGTGAGATTTTGATAATTCTGGTCTCTATTAAAAACTTGTTTGGGCTGAGGAATATAACAAATACTCAGCTAAAACTGTCACCTAAAATGTCTGAGTGCAGCCTACATGCTTGTAATTGCCCTGTTTGAAGTGTGTGTGGTGGGTTGGGGTGGGGAAAAGGAACTGAGGTACAAGGATCCTGAGTTCCAGGCCAATCCAGCCTCCATACCAAGATCCTGTCTCTAAACACAACCAGAAACAAATGAACAAAAGTTAAGATTTTTTGGCATGCCTAATTTCTGCAAAAAAAAAAAAAAAGATACAGCTGTTGTTGCCATGGCAAACCTAAACATCTTCAGAGAGAGGGTATTTGATTACAAGTTTATTGCTGACTATGAACTTTGTGGAGAGAAATTTAAATATTTAGAGAAATATGAAGATATCCAATGCTGTCCTATGAGACAAAAATACTAAAAACGAATATGAAGATTATATTATAAGAAAATAGACCTCAAAGAGTCATTTTACAGATTCAGGGTATGGCTCAGAAGAAGCACACTTGCCTAGCATGTGTAAGGCCTAAGGTTCAATCCATACTACAGAGGGTACACAAAGCTGCAAAGGTCACATTACCTAAAAACACATGATTCATGTTAAATAAGCATTTCAGAGTGTCCTGCATGTACCTTCATGATAGAGAAGTATGTTACCAGTAGGACTCAGCATTAACATTTTTTATTGTGGTGAAATTCATATAATATCATTTTAAACAACTAAAGTTAATAATCTAGTATGACTGCATTCAAGATTTTGAGCAGTCACAACCTAATGTCAAATTATTTTCATTGCCCCACAATGAAACCTCATCAATTCAACAATTATTCCTCATTCCTCCTCTTCCTTTGCCTATGGTAATACCAAACTGATTTCTATGTATTTTTGATTTATTTAGTGTAGGTATTTCACACATATAGGTTAATACTACATGTGACTTTTTGTCTGACTTCTCCAACATAGGAAGATTTCAAGGCCAATACACCACATAGCATGTATCAGCGCTGCATTTTTTTTTTATGGCTAAGTAATATTTCAGTGTCCATATTTTACTTTCATATCATATTTTACTTTCTTTGGAGTATAAACTTAAGAACCAAATTTCTGGGCCATGCAATGGTTCTATCATTAAGTTATTGAGTAACCTTAAAAGCCAAACAGTTTTAAATTCCAACCGACAATGTGTAAGGGATCTGATTTCTCTACATCTTTAACACCACTTGATACTTTTTGTTTCTGTTTTTGCTTTCAAAGTCTAGTCATTCAAGTGGATGTGAAATGGAATCTCATTATTATTTGTATTTGCATTCCTTCAATGTCTAACATCATTGAGCATTTTTTCATGTACTTTCTATTGTTGCTTACTTTCTTTTGAAAAACATCTATCCATTTATTTATCTTTATCTATCTTTCTTTTGTTATTTATCTTTTGTTGTTGAGTTTTGAGGAGTCTGTTATATATTTTGGATATGAGACTCATACCAGACAAATGACCTATAATATTTTTCTCTTGCTATATTGTGATCAGTTTTTTTGTAAATCATAAATTATTATATTTTAGGAAATTCCATCATGATCTTGATTTGAGATGTGAAAACAACTACTTCTATGTGAAAGATATAGCTCCTAGAATGTTGTATGTGAAAGATATAGCTCCTAGAATGTTGTTTGCTTAGGTAATCAGTACATCCTCAGAAATAGGTAACACTGCAAATCATGGTAGCTCTCTCATTTTCTGTTCTGGAATAAGGATGACCTATAGTAAAGTCAACTATTGACTCATGATGAACAAATATCATGAGAATATACTGATATTTTGTTGCTTCAATCTATGGAAACTGATATTTCATCCTAAGTTAACCTTTCCTGGATATTACACAAGATCAGGTAAATCATTGAGTTACTGTCTTAGTTACTGTTATATTGCTATGAAGAGACACCATGACCACAGCAACTCTGACAGAGAAAAGCATTGGAAGCTTGCTTACAATTTCAGATGTTTAGTCTATTATCATCATGTCAGGGAGTATGGCAGTACACAGGCAGATATGGTACTGAAGAAGTAACTAGGAGTTTTACATCCTGATTCAGTCTTCAAGGTGAGAGAGAGAGAGAGAGAGAGAGAGAGAGAGAGAGAGAGAGAGAAAGAAAATTGGGCCTAACTTGGGCTTCTGAAACCCCAAAGCCCACCCACCAGTGAAACACTTCCTCCAACAAGGCCATACCTACTCCAACAAGGCCATACCTCCTAATCCTTCTCAAAAAGTGACACTCCCTGATGATTAAGCATTCAAATATATGAGCCTGTGGGAGGCATTATTATTCAAACCACCACAATAGACATAGATGAAAGTTACTGCCCTGCATGTTATGATATATAAAATGAATACATCTTCAAAAAAAGCAGTGCATTATAACCTAGCATATTGCCTTTGCTTTGGCCTGTGTTTTCATAACTGATTATGTTTTTAAAAAACATGCCATTGGAATGGAAAAGCTGGCCCAGTGGTACAGTGCTAGCTTAACATGCAGAAGGTCTATGGTGGTTTGAATGAGAAATGTTCCCCATTGACACAGGTATTTGAATGTTTGGTTGTCAGTTGATGGCACTGTATGGGGAAGTTATGGAACATTTAGGAAGTGGAGGATTGGGGAGTAAGTACATCACTGGGGGCAGGCTTTAAAAGTTCATAGCCTCAGCCTACTTTCAGTTGACTCTCTGCTTCAGGTCTGTTGTTGAAGATGTGATCTCTTAGCTTCTTGCTCCAGCTCTCATGCCTTTCCCACCATTATGGACACCCCCTCTTAAACTACAAGCCAAAAGAAAATCTTTCTTCTATAAGTTGAATTTCGTCATGAAATTTTATCACAGCAACAGAAAAATAAGGCCATAAGTTCATTCTACTACCACAAGAAATAAAAAGGAAAGAAAAGATACTTTTACCATACTCAAATTATTTTGTGATTTCTCATTGCTTTACAGTTATTAATATGATTTTTAAAAATATCAGGCCTGGAATGGTGCCACAAGCCTTTAAGTCTCAGCAATTGGGAGGCAGAGTCAGGAGGATCTGTGTGAGTTTGAAGCCAGCATGCTCTGCATAATGAGGTTCAGGACAGGAAGGGCTATACATGGAAACTGTCTCAAAAACAAAAACAAAAAAAATTTTAGCACAGCCAATGAAAGACCTTTATGATAACACCCCAGACTAGCTCTTAAACATAAATTCTACTTTCTACATCTTAAAATATTTTTGATATGGAAACATTTTCTCAGAAAGTCATCCATTCTATCTAAAATTATACTTTCTCCAACCATTTCAACATCAGGGCCTTTGTTCCTATTCCTTATTCTTTACCACCACCTCTACCAATTTTCTAATCTATTTTGTTGCTATGAGTATTAGTATGATCTCTCATAAAGGACAACCTTGTATCCCTTACTCTGTGTTAAGTATTTTTCATCTGTATTATTACACCTGGTATTTTGCCCAACCTAACATTTTTATATGATCATTTTAATTGCAATGGCTTGTTTACTTTATGTCTTCCTCCTAAGAATATAGATTTCACTCCCCCTAGAGCCATTGCAGATGTGACTCCTATGTCACAAATGCATCAATAGGTGGCAGAGAGGAGAGAGACTATATCTACAGTCAGTGTTCTGACCTATAAACATCTGAATGAATAGTAGCCTAACATTCCTGGGGGGAAAAAGCAAGCTGATACCAACACTACTTTGGTGCCATGGAGTAGCCTGAGATGACTACCAGACCAGTACTAGGCAAGCACCAGATGGGCTCCCAGGACAGGAAACAAACCAGAAACTAGAAGAACTCTGCCTGGCCCTGGATGTGGGGGATGTGGGTGAGCCAGCCCTGAGGGAGTGAGTGTGGGAGAGCCAGCCCTCCCTTTGGTCTGCTATGTGGTGATGTTGGCTAGGGAGAGATGCCCTCCCCTCCGTTTTGTCCTCATCACCATTAGCCAACAGGAAATCTGACCCAGATGGGGTCACAAGGGCAGGAGAGCTGTCCCTGTCCTTCACATGCTGCAGCAGTCAGGAGAGCAGGCCCTGCACCTTACCTGGGTAGCACACTACAGCTGGTCCTGGATATGGGATTTTCCAGTGAACCAGCCCTGAGGGAGTGATTATGGGAGAGCCAGCCCTGCCTTTGTTCTGCTATGTGGTGGTGTTGGCTAGAGAGAGATGTCCTCCCCTCCCTTTTGCCCTCACTACTATGGGCCCGCAGGAGATCTGGCCCAGATGGGGTCACAAGAGCAGGAGAGCTGTCCCTGCCCCTCACATGCTGCAGCACTTGGGAGTGCAGGCTCTACACCTTTCCATAGTAAAACTGGCCATGGAAGTGGGGGTTGCAGGTCCAGAACCAGGTCTTTGTGTTGGCCCACCCAACATCTACTCCATGGATGAACTGGTGGAGTGAAAGAAGAGGTCAGTTCCATAACCCAGGACTGCAGGATCTCCATGACACAGAACAGTTATGGCATATCTGAGAGGAGTTCCAGTGAGGTTCCAGTACTGATGGAGTAACAGAAACCAGGGGCCTCACACCAGACCAAGGAGTCATTATAATGAACATTTATTTGCAAACAGAATGTGTGGACAAAGGGAAATATTGTGGGACATACTGAGATACACTACACCTTCCACAATAAGCTGTTATTTTTATGCTGGGACAGATTGCAAGGGTGGAGGGTGGGTCTGGTCTGGGAAGAGGTGGAAGATGGAAGGAAATAGGGTGCATGATATGAAATTCACAAAATAATGTTTTCAATTAAGAAAAAGTTATTGTGAAAAAAAATAGGAAAACTCAAATATGTTTTGGATTTTTTTTTTGAACAAAGAGGATGAATTTTTTTAAATTTCTCACTGTGTCACAACAGAAGTGCTTCACAGTGGGAATACAGTAGCCAACACAGCACATGGTGACATTAAGACAGTAGTGTCCTTCATCTGACACTGTACAACACTTTCCTGTGCTCCCAGGCATTTCCAATGAGAAGACACACTAAGTCTTTTAACCAAAATTCAGTGGTGGATATGGGCAAGTTACAATATTTTGTGAGATTTTTCAACATTGTTATCTGGAATTAGGGGATTTTTATAATCACTAGGTAGGGTCTTACCATGTAACTGTGGCTGACCTAGAACTTGTTATGTAGACCAGGCTGCCTTGAACTAACACCTGCCTGTTGAGTGCTGGGATTAAAGGGTGGTTTTTCACCAAACCCAGCTTCATAACATTTTTTTACCATAGATGATCTCAAGAATTCTAAACACTGGAGCTTACACCCTAGACTAAATACCTAGTATGGGGGTTATTAAAAATATACACATACCCATAAGGAAGGGGGGGTCCTTAAGTAGCACTGTTGAGAGTAGTTTCTATCCATCAGTATTGCTAAAAGTTATCTCAGGTCTTCTATCCTCCACTAATTTAAGATAAGCATGCTGGAGCAAATTACCTCCCACAGTTTTATTTGGGAGCGGGGGGATGCCATGCTCACTCCTCAATGGATTTCATGTATTTCTCATATGCTTCTTCACTCATTAATTCATCCAGCACAGAAGGGTCACTCAGGGTCTTCTTGATCAGCAACCATCTTTGTAATAGGATTTGTTGACTAGCCCTGGGTTTTCTGCAAGTGCTTCACTGACTTCAGTTACCTCTCTTGACAGGAAAGTAGAGCTCACTGGCAGCCTTCACACTCTCCAAATCATCAAACTCATCTTGCTTTTTGAGTTTTGTCCCAACTTCAGGAAGACTACAGTAAACAACATCTCCCAATGCTTCCTGTGCAAAATTACTTATTCCTAACACCATTTTCTGTTGTTATACATTCATATTTCTCTGTGAATTCATGCGCCTACAGCATCACGGGTCCGGTGCACAGCAAGCGGGCTCAGCATCTAGAGCTGCACCAGGCAGGAGGCCAGGGCGTTGTGCAGGCTGCAGGCTATGGTCCATGCCTATCACAGTGACACAATCGAGGGTTCCAAGGGTAACAGCGCTGTGCCTCTGCCACCGGGACAACCATGTTTTGCATTTTCAAATATACCACTTGTGAATTTGATGACTAAATTTAAGAGCAAAAACATATTGCTGGGGGAGGGGTGATGAATATGATCAAAATAGAAAAATCTCAGAGAACATCATCATGCCTGTGAATATGCTATGTACAATTTGGTTTGTTCATAAAAAAGTCAAAATTTTAGTGCTTACAGACATAAAGCCATTACAAATTATTAAAAAATATAGATTCCCTGAAAATAGAGACTTGATTGTTATTATTCATTTTATTGCCAGTACTATGAAAAATGTGTAAGCTGTGGTAGGAAGAAAGAACTATTGAATCAATTTTTTGGCACTCTCTCTCTTTTGCAAGTGACTCTGGAACCATCATAAGACCAGACTTCAATGTTCAATCATATAGTCAACATTCTGCTAACTTTCCTACCTTTCATGAACCAATCTTGTACTCTGAAATCACAATTCACCTTTGGTTCTAAGTATTTTTGAATTTATGAAAAGGCTGCTTTTTTCTTATAGTGACAGTCACTGACTTCATAAAAAATGCTGTTTCCAAGAAATGGAATCCAGAGTTGCCTTATTAATTTGGGGCAGCTCAAGCATTGTTAAGTTTTGAGCTTTTTATGAATATGACTGTGATTACAGATCAAGAATATAGTCGACATTAACAGTCTATATGTGTGCTTTTTACAGCAAATATGCCATTCGTATTTCACTTATGTGGGGTTCATTACAATTTTACTTACATCTTTTATGTGACAGAACTCATAAAGTTATAGGAAATAGAAAATGTTCTGAGTTCTGCCTTTTATCCTCTCCTTAAAACAAATAATTAAGGAAAACCTTCAATCACCCTAGATTGCCCATGCCCTGTTGCTTTTATTCTATGTTCACAAGTATTTACTGAGTAGCCTAGACTTAGTTTTCTTCTGAGTGTGACACATAGTGTAAGGTATGGTCTTCGGTCTTTATCATATTCACCATTTAGGAAAAGAAAAAGATGGATTTAAGACCCTTAATCATCAATATATGTTTCCAAGTCTTCTGTTATTGTCACCCAATGATATAATTGCTGGATACAGATGATGTATAGTTGACGGATGATAAGTTGTTTTTGGTGACAGAAGACCCAGAAACCTAGCTACACAGAGACCACTACTGAACTATTACATAAAACAGAAGATAATGTTGCATGAGCCTGAATAGATTCACTGAGCTCTCAGTTTTTACAAAGTTTCCTACAGTGACTGACAACTGTCAATGACAATGAGTATAAGGACCCTGTTAAGCCAAGGCTATTCATTCTTGCAAGTCATATGGGAATCTCCATGCATTCCTATCTCACTCATTCTCTCAATCTCCATCTGTATATATTATAGCTATTATATCCCTATTACTTACAATAAGGTCCTTATTTCTGAGTCAGTTCCCAAATATAGCAACTCTAAGCTAGCAAGACCTAGTGATAGGGCTCTGTGTTTTCCAGATCAGAGGATGGCAAGGTAAAGAAATGGGCAGAGAGGACTTTAGGCACAGGCAACAATGTGTGTAACATCAAGAACAGAGTCATTATCCATTAGTTACCCAATATTTATTTACCCTATTGTTATTCTTACAAGACCTCAGTTTTATCGGGATATATATTTCCATCTTGATATTAAGGGTGATACTGATAATTTAGGCTAACTAATGTATGGTGTTTCCTTTATAACTGCTCCTTGTTCAACAGTTAGGACCTGACCTAATTTAGCTGATAAAACTAAAACGGAAGTACAAAGAGTTTTTAGAGTTTCTAATTATGATGTTTTCATTTTATAGTGGTGCAAATGTGAAATACATTCAGTATTGCTTTTAATTGTGAATCTTTTACAAAATGATTTATTTATTTTATTTTATGTGTATGATTTTAGGTAGATGACATGTATTAAGTACATTTTTGACTTATGATATTTCCCATTTATCATGTGTTTATTGGACATTATCGCACTGTAAGCTGAAGTACATATGGAACTCCAACCTTGTTAACAATGATATTTATTAATAACTATAGTTATATTAGGCCAGCAGAGCAGCCAGAGGCTGAGCGGGAGGCCATAGGCCTGACTCACCTTAGCTGGAGGCCTGGAGGCCTGGTGGGACGATTGCTGGGGCTTAGAGGAAGGCCGGCAGCCCTGATAGGGCAGCTGCTGGGGCTTGCAAGGAGGCCAGTATGGCTGGTTTGCCTAAACTGGAAGCCTGTAGTGGGAATCCTGTAGGTTTGCCTTAGCTGGAGGCTTGCAGGCTTGGAGAGCCTGTAGGGACTAGCAGAACTGACCCGCATTAGCTGGAGGCCTGAAACCTGTGAGGCCTTCTTCCCAATAATTAAATGCACCAAGACTTTTTAATGTTTCAATGCTTAGGCCTTAGCTGGGGAGATTCTCAACTGGAACCCGACCACCTAATCCCAACCAGCCATGTGGATTGCTACACCTTCAATCATAGCATACACCTAGACATCCTGCTGCTTCCAACTCCTGCCAGGAAGAGAGCTTCCTCTGTATAAAACCCAGGGTTCCTTTCTTCCTCCCAGGAAGTCCCACCTTCCTACAATCTTTCTATGCAGTTAATTGGCCATCAGTAACTTTTTTTAACCAATCAGAGAGTGTCACAGAAAGGGTGGTAACCAGATCTCTGAGAACTGAAATCAGCCTCTGAGAACCAATGTATAAGACCTTCTTCCAACAAGCATAAGTACTTATCTATACTACAAGGAGAGATTTTCTTCTCTTTTATTCCTCACATATGATTATGAAAAGCTTGTATCTATTGACAATCATCTTGCTATGTGGACAAAAGGCAGCAATCATGCTACATAGAGGAAAGGCAACTTTAATGTTAAGATGAATTGTAGAAAATTTAGCTCCAAACTGGAAAAATTTGAGGCATCTGATATTACTTAAGTAGCTACTGATTACCAACAGACTAAAAGCCTGCTGTATTTTGGACCCCTGGTTTTGAGTTAATGAATCCCCTTATTATTTTAGCTTTTTTTTAAAACATGGTGTCCTAATTTCATTTCTATTACTGCAATAAAATTCCCCAATCAAAAAAGCAATTTACAGGACAAAGGATTTATTTTAGTTCATAATTCAAGGTTATAGTTCTTGTTTCTGGAAAGTCATAGAGGCAGGAACTAATGACAACTAAATGGTCACATTATATCCATAGATAAGAGTAGAGACAAATGGACATATGCATTCCTATGCCCATATCTCATTTTCCTATTTTTATATAGTCCATGATCCAAATCCAGGAAATAGTGTCAACTACAATGGACATGTATTGCCACATCAATTAATATAATCATAACAACACCCATCCATCCAGAAGACATGCCCAGGAGCTAAAACTCTCTTATCAAAAATCTTTTCCCAGGTGATTGTAGCTTGTGTTAAGTTGAAACAGAAAACTAACCACTACTAATGGTTTTATGTTACCTAGAATCAAAAGTAGCCAAATTTAAATCATTTGATGAGATGAAAAAAAGTATGACACATAGTAGAAGAAAAGCAAAAGTACCCATACAGAGACATATTTCCCAAACAATCAGACAAATAAGGGGTGGTGGTGGTAGGAACCAAATCAAACTAAATAAGCCCAAAATCAACAACTGAACAAAAAGGCCTATTTATGACATTTGGAACTTTGTTCTTATAAGTATCATACCATTAACCTCTAAATATTGGTCAGCGCTTTTTTTCTATTGTTTAATTGGTTCAATTTTATCCATATGTATTCCATAGAAGAATAGCTACATCTATTTTCAAGGACAGAGAAAATGTTTTTGAGTCCAGTAAAGAATAGGATACAAAAACAAAACAACAAAACCAAAAACATTAGAAACATTGATTCTGGTCTTTGTTTAGGGATCAAAGTCAAGTCCTAAAACACTTAAAATGTATTGCAGGATGTTATAAGATGTTGAAAATAGATCTAAGTTCTTCAGATGTTCCAATCATTTGAAGCAGATAAAGAAGCAAAACCCAAATTTAGAAAGCTCAATTGAAAAAAGTTAATAATATACAAAATAAATGAGGTATATAAGGTGAGATATGCACTGTGAAAAGTTTTAAATTCAATATTTAAGAATGAATACTATCCTGGATTAAGGAATGTACCTAAGTGGTAGAGCCCTTGTTTAGCATGGTTAAGAAAATGGGTTTATTCTTGAGTACTACAAAGCAACTAAAAAATTGTTATGAACATCTGAATATGTTCATCTTTATTCTGTCTTCCTTAGAGATGGTGTATCAGGGAAGTAGAAGCCAAAAATACTCTATTTAAAAAAATTTAAGGGCTGGAGAGATGCTTTAGTGGTTAAGAGCGTGGGCTACTGTTCCAAAAGATCTGGGTTCAAATCCCATCACTCACATGTCAGTTCACAGCTGTCTGCAATTGCCAGGTGTGGTGGTACATGCCTTTAATCCCAACACTTGGGAGGCAGGAGTAGGTGGAGCTCTGTGAGTTCAAGGCTAGCCTGGTCCACAAAGTGAGTCCAGGACAGCCAAGGATACACAGAGAAACCCTGTCTTGAAAAAATAAATCAAAAAAATTTATATACCTTTAATTAGAAAAGTATTACCTGTATATGTTTACTTATAATAAAAATAAAAATGAGTTTGGAAAAAGATAGATTCTGCTTTATTTGACATTGGTAAGCAAATGCAGATAAAAGTTTCTTTTAATCAAAAGACAAATTAAAATCATGTTTAATTTTTCTAATATTTAAACAGAATAACAGAGAAATACAATAAACAATATGAAAACATTGAAGCAAAAATGATTTATAGGAAAAATATCAACCCTTCATAAGAGAGTTTCAGAATGAATTGACAAAAAACGCAACTACCTGTTACTTGTGAGAAACATCTCAAATAAAGTGCTTTAGTAGTTAGAAAATATTTAAACTATGGCCAATAGAAATACAAAGCATGAGGCTGAGCGTGGTGGCATACTCACTTATATGTGGATTTTTAGCCATATAGTACATGATAACCATCCTACAACCCACAGACCCAAAGAGACAGGAACCTAGCATAACTATCCTACGAGACATCCCACCCAGAAACAGATTAAAACAGATGCTGAAACACACAGCCAACGTTAAGGGGAACTCTGGAAGTCTTGTATAAGAGAAGGAGGTATAGAGGGATCCGGAGGGAACAAGAATTCTGTATGAAGATAAACAGAACCAACCAACCTAGGCCCCTAGAAGCTTACAGAGACTGAAATACCAACCAGAAAAAAAGCAGTGTATATAGACTGGACCCAGGCCCCTACACATATGTAGATGATAGGCAATGTGATTTTCACGCAGAACTCTTAGCAAGTGGAGCTGGAGGGCAAGGGTGCACTATCTCTGACATGGACTCTGCTGCCCTTAGCTGGGCTGCCTTGTTGGGCCTCACAAGAGGAAGCTCTTAGCCCTCAATGCTACTTGATGAACCGAGGTGGGTCAATATGTTGGAGGCTCCCTTCATCTGAGGAGAAGAGGAGGGAGAGTGAGAAGAGGGTAGGAGTGTTGGACTGGGTGGGGAGGAGGGAGAAGGCTTCCATGGGAATGTACCTTGAGTTAAAAAAAATAAAGAAATACAAAGCATGTGGCCAGGCATTTTGGTGCATGCCTTTAATCCCAGCACTCGAGTGGGAGAGGCAGGCGGGTTGCTGTGAGCACCAGGCCAGCCTGGTCTACAAAGTAGAGCCCAGGACACCCAGGACTACACAGAGAAACTCTGTCTTGAAACTCCCCCCCCAAAGAAATGAGAGAGAGAGAGAGACAGAGAGAGAGAGAGAGAGAGAGAGAGAGGAAGGAAGAAAGAAAGAAAGAAAGAAAGAAAGAAAGAAAGAAAGAAAGAAAG
>CAJQZJ010001285.1:675522-701917 GCA_907164525.1 Lophiomys imhausi
AAAGAAAGAAAGAAAGAAAGAAAGAAAGAAAGAAAGAAAGAAAGAAAAAACATGAACCTTTATACAAAAATGAACAGTGTGGCCAGGTGCTTTGTTGTCTTTTTTATGTGCATTTAGTAATTTAATGTTCAGAATAACAGTTCATAGTAGACAAGATCATTATTTCTATTTTACAGATAAAACAATGGAACACAAAGAGATGAAATAATCCCAGGCTCTCATTATTGAGGAAAAGACCAGATTTGAGTTCTGGTCTTTCTAATGTGAGAACATCTACAACATTGCATTAGTGCATGACAGAAGTCCTGCATTAGAATAACCTGTGAGCTAAAGAATACTGAGCACAGCTGGAGAGTTAGTCTTCCTGAGGGATGAGCCCCTTAATTTGTTATCCAATACCAAGTGGTCAACCCTGAAATTATGCACATACCATCAACACTAAACATAATTAGCAGATTGTATTAATATTTTATGCTTATGTGTGTGTGTGTGTTGTAACAATAACAACTAAAGAAAGAGCCCATAAATTTAAAAGGGAGTGAGGGTGGGGGATATGGGACAGATTGGAGGGATGAAAGGGAAGGAAGGAAATGGTGTGATTATATTTTAATTTTTAGGAGGCTGGAGAGATAGCTCAGCAGTTAAAAGCACTGATTGCTCTTCCAAAGGTCCTGAGTTCAACTACCTGCAGCCACATGGTGGCTCACATCCATCTATATTTTAATTTTTAAAAATTAAAAAAAAAAAGAATTACCTTTGGTGTTTATGAAAAAAATACAAACTCTTGGCATCACCTCAGGCATAGTGTAGAGTTTTTAAATTTGCATTTTAAACAAGTACTCCAGCAGAATTTTATGCATGTAAACATCTGAGAACCATTGCATGTTCTGCCTCCAAGAAAATGGGAAGAAAACAATTGAAATGGAAAACTTTAACATACCTTTTCTGTCTTAGATTAAATTGAAACACCACAGCCCATGGAGAGATAGCTCAGCAGTTAAGAGAATTGACTACTCTTCCAGAGGAACTGTTTTGATTCCGAGAACCCACATATCATCTCAAAAACATCTGTAACTCCAGTTCCAGGATATTTTATTCCCTCTCCTGGTCTCTACAGGCACTGCCTGAAAGAGGTTCACAGACACACCTGCAGGAAAAACACCCATAGACAAAAAAGTAATTTAAAAAATTTTTAACACATGCACACATATGCATGCATATTGTGAAAGCATAAGGATGTCAGAAAAATGAAGCAAACTCTTTGATGAAGAGAGCAAGAGGAGAAACAGAGAGATGTGGGGTTGAAGTATGTGGTATTGAAAGAAGCTATCTGTATGGAACCCAGTATTATGTACAATGAATATAAGCTAATAAAAAGTAAAAGTATGGAGACTAGAGAGATGGCTTGGTGATTAAGAGTGCTCACTGCTCTTGTAGGAATCCAAATTCAGTTTTGAACACTTGTATCTTGTGGGTCAAAACCACCTGTAGCTTCAGCTTTAGAGGATATGACATTCTTTTCTGGTGTCCATGGGTACTCTCACACATGTGGCACACACCTACATATAATTTTTTTTTAAATTACAAGAGAAAATAAACTTTTTTCAAAACAGAAAATTATCACGTATTAACAAAATATTTATTGAAACACTGAATCGCAAGGGATATTTCTCTAAATCATTCATGGAATAATTTTACTCCTAGGATTTTATCCTGAGGTTAATTGGAATCATCCATGAAGATTTATGTGGAAGATATTCATAAACAATTCTAAATTAGATTTTAAGAAATATTGAAAGTAACCTACAGGTCTTAAAGTAGAGAAATTTTAATTAAATTACAGTAGTGCCCTAAAGTTAAAAATTATGCAACATGGATTAAATCATGCCTTCAAAAACAAGCAGTGACATGGAGGAAATTCTTAAATAAAAGTAGAAAAATAGCTGAATGAAATGATTGCTTATTCCCGACTTTAGAGAAAATTTACTTTGAGATACACATAATATTTGTGTGGTGTGTTTATACTCAAACATGTCTATTCCATCACTTCTAAAGACTGTGAGTATATTAATTTACATTGCAAACTGTACTTGGCAGAAATGAAAATGTTTAATGACCTTGAGATGGGGAGATTTTCCTGAATTGTCCAACTGAGCTTAAAAGACAGTTTTTAATCTGTCTTTAAAAGTTGAAATATGGTCCCACATCTGACAGAGGGCTAATATCCAAAATATATAAATAATTCAAGAAATTAAATACCAACAAACCAAATAACCCAGTTTAAAAATGGAGTACAGAGCTGAACAAAGAATTCTCAAATGAGGAATCTCTAATGGCTGAAAAGCACTTAAAGAAATGTTCAACAGCCTTACTCATCAGGGAAATGGAAATCAAAACAACTCCAAGATTGCATCTTATACCTATTAAAATGGCTACGATCAAAACTCAAATGACTGCACTTTGCTAGTGAGGATGTGGAGAAAGGGAACACTCCTTCACTGCTGGTAGGAGTGTAAACTTGTACAACCAATTTGGAAATCAATCTGGCAGTTTCTCAGAAAATTGGGAATAGTTCTACCTCAAGACCCAGATAAGACCACTCCTGGGCATATACCCAAAAGATGTTCCACCATATCACAAGGACAATTGCTCAACTATGTTCATAGCAGCTTTATTTGTAATAGCTCGAAAGTGGAGACAACCTAGATGTCCCTCAACTGAAGAATGGATAAAGAAACTGGTTCATTTACTCAATGGAATACTACTCAGCTGTTAAAAACAAGGACATTCATGAAATTTGCAGACAAATGATAGCACTAGAAAATATCATCCTAAGTGAGGTAACCCCGACTCAGAAAGACACTCATGGTATGTACTCCCTTATAATTGGATATTAAACATAAAGATAACCATCCTACAATCTACAGACCAAAATAGGTTAAGTAACAAAGAGGGTCCATGGTAGGATTCTTGAATCTCACTTGGAAGGAGAAATAAAATAGAAATATGAAGTAGATAGAGAGAGGGAACTGAGTGGGAGAGGGGTTGGGTAGAGGTATAGGGATAGGGATCAGGTGTGGGAATTGGGGGATGGGAAGGGAGAGAGAGAGATTGAGAGAGAGAGAGAGAACAGAATTCAGTGGGGGTACATCTCTAGGACAAAGAAGCTCCCTAGATGAGACTCCTAGCAGAGGAGGATATGGGACCTGAAGTCACCACCTTCTGTACCCAGGTGGGATTTCGAGTGGAGGGAAGGGCACACCAACTCACCTAGAAAACCTTCAATCCAAAATTTGTCTTGTTTACAAGAAGTGTAGCAATAAAGATGGTGCAGACATTGGGGAAATGGCCAGCTAATGACTGGTCCAACTTGAGATCTACCCTATGGGAAAGAGCAAACACTTGACACTATTAATGATATTCTTCCATGGTTGTAGACAGGAACCTAGCATAACTGTCATCTGAGAGGCTTCATCCAGCAGCTGATGGAAACAGATGCAGAGACCAGCAGCCAAACATCAGGCATTGTGTGTGCTTGTGCACTGTGCCTTTTCTGTTTGCCATGCAGTGTAGGGTTGTAGACCATGCCCCCATGTAACCTGACAAACCAGGTTGAGATTGAGCAAAATCTAGGCCAAAATAGAGGTTGGCAGGCATGTGAGAATGTTCTCTCCCTGATATCCGCCAGCCCCGAGGGTTTGTAACCAGCCTGAATTTTGGCTACAGGCAGAGCCACATAACAAGATGCCCATGTTATTCACCCCATGCAAACAAAGCATTAGAATTTGGCCAGTCCTGAAGCTACCTCCAAAAGATCCCCTGCTGCCTACAAACAACATATTTTTCAATAATTCACTGAATAAAGGTCACCATTTATTTTCACCAAAGAAGACTGGGTGCTGTCTTTATTTTCAGAGAACCATGGATCCACCAACACCTGCTTTGGCAGACTCTGGTTTCATCATTAGCTGCTGCAGCCGCAGCCTCTGGGTGCTGCATGCCAAATAGCGGCCACCGCAGATCACAAGTCCTGCCATCCAGCTGGCCACCTAAGGCCCCAAGCACGTTAGGCTAATGCCTCTTGTGCCTGCTGCCTCGAGCTCCACACTATGCTGCAGCCAGCGTCTGAACTGTTTTAGCTGTTTGTTTTGTTTTGTTTGTTTAAGAGGCACTTTTATTATGAAACCCCTTCAGAATAAGGATACTTTCTCTTTATTTTAGCATATTTTAATATTTTGAAATCTCTGAGAAAAAAACAGTGATTCCTAAAATACTTTTGGAGGAATAGGGAATTGTTACTGGTAAGAGAACAATGTGATATTGGACATTTCTAACCAAATTAATTAACTCATTTCAAATATTATATAAGTTAATTTTTAATAAATAAATTTATTTATTTATTTGTTGCTTCAGGTTACGTCTCCATCATAGTGTCCTCTTTCCCCCCTTCCCAGCTGTGCCCTCCCACCCTCTACCCCCTAACCCTTCCATCCCACTCCTCTGGAGTGGAGTGTCCCTACATAACAGTCCCTCGCCCCAGTTCAGAAGTCATATGAGGGCCAAGAGCCTCCTCATACACTGCCTAAAAGGCAGTACCATCACTGAAAAGTGTCTCATTTCCAGGGAAAGAAAATTAAAAAACAAACAAAAATAAATAAAAATAAAAAAATAAAAAGTCTATGTCCATGTTCCCTTTGGTGCATTGGTTGTAGTATAGATATCCTGTACTATATAGCTAAAATCCTCCTATAAGTGAATAGATGCCATGTGCATCCTTCTGAGTCTGGGTTAGCTCACTCAGGATGAGCTTCTCTAGTTCCATCCATTTGGCTGCAAATTGCATAATTTCATTATTTCTGATAGCTGAATAATATTCCATTGTGTAGATGTACCACAGTTTTTTAATCCATTCTTCAGTTGAGGGACATCTGGGTTGTTTCCAGTTTCTAGCTGTTACAAATAAGGCTGCTATGAACATAGATGAGGAAACTTCCTTGTGATTTGGTGGAGTCATTTAGATGTATACCCAGAAGTGGTATGGCTGGGTCCCAAGGCAGAGCTATTCCAAGTTTCCTAAGATGTCGCCATACTGACCTCCATAGTGGTTGCACAAACCTGCACTCCCACCAGCAACGGAGGAGGGTTCCCTTTTCTCCACACCCTCGCCAGCATCTGCTGTCATTTGAGCTTTTGATCTTAGTCATTCTGACAGGTGTGAGATGGAATCTCAGAGTCGTGTTGAGTCGCATTTCTCTGATTAAGGATGCTGAGCATTTCTTCAAGTGTCACTCGGCAATTAGGGATTCCTCCTTTGTGAATTCTCTATTTAGCTCGGTTCCCCATTTTTTGATTGGATTATTTGGTTTCTTGGCATTTAATTTCTTGGGTTCTTTGTAGATTTTGGATATTTGCCCTCTGTCAGATGTGGGGTTGGTAAAGATTTTCTCCCAGTCTGTAGGCTGCTGTTTTGTTCAAATGACAGTGTCTTTTGCCTTACAGAAGCTTTTCAGTTTCATGAGGCAGACCGCCACCATCTTGGATCCCCTTAGCTGTTTTTAATAAACAGCTAATACTAAAAGAGTTGAAACACTTTACAACAGTAGGATTTTTCCTCTGTCTGTCTTTCCTGAGTTGTAACTTAGCTGCCCACCTGAAAAGCAGAAAATTGGGATCTTGCTTCCTTGCTGAGGTTCACCCGCTTATGGCAATTGTGTAAACTTCTCCATCTCCAATTCCATCACCCATGAACAGCTACGATAAATCGTGATGTGACAATACAAAATGGAGATGGAACAATGCAGAGCTTGGGGAGTCTTTTGGAAGAGTGGGAGGAAGGATTTAGGGGGATGGAGGGATCAAGGACACCAACACCGCAAGAAGACCTACAGAGGAAACTAACCTAGGCCTATGGGGGAGTTCATAGAGATTGAATCACCAAGAAATGAGGATGAATGGGCTGGACCTAGGCTCCATACACATATACAACAGATGTGTAGATTGTTCTTCATGTAGGTTACAATTGGAGCAGGGTCTGTCTCTGACTCTATTGCCTGCCTTTAGATCCCTTTCCTATAGCTGAGTTGCCTTGTCGGGCTTCAGTGGGAGAGGAAGTGCTTAGTCCTGCTGGGACATGATGTGCCAGGATTGGTTAGAATCTAAGAGGGGGGCTCCCTTTCTCTGAGGTGAAGGGGGGAGAGAGATGTGAAGGGAAGGTTCTGTGATTAAACTGTAAAGTTATTAAATAAATAAATTAATGGAAAAAGTTGATATTTGTACTCAGAGATCGCTCAACAGTTAGTAGAACTTGTGGCCCTTGCAGAGGACCTGGTTTTGTTTCCCAGCACCATTATCTTAGCTCACAACCGCACATAAGTCCAGGTTCAGGGGATCTGACACCATCTTCTAACTTTGACAGGTTCTAGGCACATGAATGGTGCACAAACATACATGAAGGCAAAACGGTCATATGGTTACAAATACATAAATCTAAAAAAAGAAAAAGATTAAATAGAAGCTTACTTTGCAGTCATCAAAAGGAGATGTGTCTGTGTAAGAAGAGTGAGGATAAATATAACATTGCTAGCTTTGAGGAAGGATGCCATTAGTCAAGAATTTGCAGTTTACTAGAGAAGCTTGAAAAGGAAAGAGATGAATTGTCCCCTAGGCTTTTAGAAGTAAAGTAAATGCAGTACTATCAATACCTTGATTCCAGACCAAAAAGCCCTCATTGTCAGACAAAGGTTTTGTCTTGTAGTCAGGTACCACAGAAATCTAACAGATGGCTTAGATTTATTAGATTTTGGATTAATAGATTTCTGTGGTACATGACTACAGGAGAAAATCTTTGTCTAACAATAATATTCAAATTAAAAACAAGCTATGGAAGGGATTCAAGAGAGGATTCTCAGAGAGGCTGGAGGGAGGAAAGTGCTGTAATTCTATTTCAATAAAAAAGACCTTTGTGTTATTCTGTGCATTTGTGTTAAATTATTATAGTCTCAAGTAGAAAGCTGACACAGTTTAGAAGAAAATAGCACCAAGAAGAGTGTTATCAGAGTGATTGTCCCTGGTGGTTTCATAGGTGATTTTCACTAGCCCAGGAATGTCTGTCAATTTCATTCTGCCCATTATTGTTTCTAATGTGAAGCAGGAAGAGAGAGAGAGGGGGGGGATTATTAGGAAATTCTTCTCTAATCTTGTGGATATAACCTTATGCACACTAAATTATTTCCTTAAAATGGATGTTTTGAAGTGGTGTTACCAAGCCAGTGGTTACATCAATTTTTAAAGTCCTTGAAAATTTAATGACAAATTCCCTTCAGAAGGTTTGTATCAATTTATAATCCTATTCAAAATTCTCTTCACTGACATTTTCAATGAATTAGTTACGTTGCTTCTTTCACTCACTTTTTGAAACCTCAAGTAAATAAATTAAACAAAACTAAGTTCATAGTTGAGAAAAAGTAAAGTATAAGTTAAATGCTGTATTTTGTTTTAATAATATTTTTATTAATTCTTTAAGAATTTCATACAATGTGGGGGTTTTTGGTGAATTTTATGCTTGTGTAATGGATTTTCATAATTTTCCCCTCCCTCTCCTCCTGCTAACTCCTCTCATATTCTACAACTTATTATCAATTTTCTTATAGTTTAATATATATACATATATATGTATAAAATTTATGAATACCTTTGGCTGAAGAAACAAATCAGTAGTTAAAAACATTTGCTCTTGCAGAGGCCTCTGGTTGAATTCCCAACACCTGCCTGGTGGCTCCCAGTCATCTATCTGTAACTCTAATACCAGGCAACCTGATACCCTCTTCCCATCTTTGTGGTCACCAGGCACATACTTGATACACAGATGTACATGTAGGTCAAACACATATACATAAAAATAAAATAAAAATAAATAAAAGTCTATAAATACCACCTACTTAGTTCATTTAGTATTGCTCATACTCATATGTGTTTCTGGCTAACTGCTTGGAATTGGCTCCTCTATCAGGCAAATGTTGTATTTCTTTCTTTTTTTTTTAAAATGTTGTATTTCTTAAGCTGCCTGATGGCATATACATTTAGGTCTACTTCATCTTATAGAGTGGCTTCAGGGATGCTTCTTAAGGTACCTAAAGTTCTCTTATGGTCATGGATTATTACAATTGCACACTTTCTCATTATTCTATTAAATTTCAGAAGGGCTGGCAGCTTCTCTAAAGTTTCAACTAGTCTTTCCCTAATACCTTGAAGTACTTCTTCTTTTAAAGATATGCTTCTTTCAAATGTAAACTTACTTCTAGCATTCTCCCCCTTCACACTTCTGTCTGGAAATACTCTCTGCAAGTCTGGAAGCTCCTGGTTTTTGTTTGTTTTTTGGTTGATTAGTTGGTTTGGTTTGGTTTTTCGGGACAGGGTGTCTCTGTGTAGCCTTGGCTGTCCTGGAACTCACTCTGTAGTCCAGGCTGGCCTCGAACTCACAGAGATCTCCCTGCTTCTGCCTCCCGAGTGCTGGCACAAAAGGTGTACATCATCCCTGCCAGCTCCACTTAGGTTTCTAATAGATCTGTATTTCCCAAGGATTTGAATCTTCTCCCTGTCTATGAGGATGTTATTCTTCAACTAATTCCAATCAAGACTCTCCAGTGGGTAAATATGTTTAAGGTGTATATTCAAGGGATGCATAAATTTTGCAAGAGAAAATATATGTGATCCTTATTGCTTGATGCATTATTTTACCAATCATAAAATGAATGATAGTTCCCATAGGAACAATCACTATTGAGGGCCTAGCAAATTATGGATTCAATACCAAAAATGATATCTCTGAACCAGAATATATGATAAATAATTACATTTTCTACAGCATGTATTTAGCATGTAAAAATACAACAATAACTATCCCATCTTAATCCAACATGAAAAAAATCTATATTTAACATTTCATTAATATTTTCATGTCTTAGAAGTTAGAAAACACGTAAGGGAACGCTCTAAATAACCAGCTGTCTTTTAAAAGCCTGTCCAAGTAATTTCCTCACTGATGCCTTCTTTTTCTCTTGATAAATCTCCCAAAAGTAAGCAGTGACGTTTAAAATCATCCCTCTGACCTTAGAACTACTCTCAAAGTACTTGCAGTTGTTGATGATGATTGTATTTATCAGACCAAAAAAACCATTTTCAAATGTAAAGGCTGACCCACAACATTTCTTTCCTTCACCTTCTATCTCCCTTGGTTTATTCAAAACAACAAACAGAGCTAGTCAACCTTGGCATGAAGTAATGTCAGTGGAAAAAATGAGCTAGTGATAGTCAATTTTTTGTTTGTTTGTTTTATCACCCTTCACTTCCACAGTGGTAGAAAGCAAGTGCATTCAGTGTCCTGGTAGAAGAGTAAGCAACCCGTTTCCATCTTCTAAGCTCAATTTAGAAGAAATATATTTCTTTAAACAATAAAAAACATCAGGTAGACTAGTTTTTACCAAACTGAGATGTAGAAAATATTTTCTATAAATTCACCCTGTTCACTGATATGGTACAGCAATCCAGTGATTTACCTACCCATTTGTGACAATTGGAAGTGAAAGGTATGTGTGTGTGTGTGTGTGTGTGTGTGTGTGTGTGTGTGTGTGTGTGTGTGTTTATAGGATACATGTTATTCTGTATTATATAAGTATATACATATAACATATTAGATATATGCATATATACATCTATATAAAATATATGCTATATATAATATATACTACATACATATACAACATATACTATATACATATAATAATTATGCTGTGTGTGTGTGTGTGTGTGTATAACTACAAAGATTGAGTGACACCTTATTTTAAAAACAAAACAAGCAAACTAACTCCACCAGAATATGGGCTTCATCTTTTTGAAAAAGCACTTCTCTCACTTGCCAAGACACATTCAAAGCAGACATCCAATGGTACTACAGACTATGAAAAATACTGAATAAGTAGATAAATTTCAGGGGAAATGCCTGAGCCTTTTATACAAATACAAAGTCAACAGAACTGAGTGTAATTTTTTTTTGTAATATTG
Organism: Lophiomys imhausi; assembly: GCA_907164525.1. Lineage (NCBI taxonomy): Eukaryota > Metazoa > Chordata > Mammalia > Rodentia > Muridae > Lophiomys > Lophiomys imhausi. Next base: position 685,582 of record CAJQZJ010001285.1, read on the forward strand.
TGAATCCCTCATCTTTATCTTCTCAGCAGGATTCTTAATCTTTGTGCTTTATCCTGACTTATTTTTCTTCTTTGTGGTTCTGGGGATTGAACCTAGGACCTCAGGGATTGTAGGAAAAAACTATACCACTGAACTACACCCCTCAGTTTCCAGTGTTTTATTAAGTACAAATAAACTTTTCCTCTTTTCTTCAAATTCTTCATGGTGCTCATTCAATTCTCTTCATTACCCACCTCAAAGCAAGAAAATAGCAGTTTTCATTCAAGCACACTCTTTCTAGGAGCATCAAAAATTATTAATTTCTGTTTCACCTACTCATTTCTTTCTTCTTTAACTCTCTTCTATCTATTACCTTATTGTGTTTAGATTTTAAGGGTAATCATGGGGCTGGAGAAATGGATTAACAGTTAAGAGCATGTGCTGCTCTTAAAGAGTACCAAGTTCCATTCCCTGTAACCATAACTGGAAGCTCACAACTGCCTCTAACCCCAGCTTCAAGGATGCTCTGATGCCTTCTTCTGGCTTCTGTGGGCACTTCACTCATGTGCAAACCTAAACCTAAATACACATGTATTCATATAATTATAAATACATTTATTTTTTTAAACAGGGTCTTGCTATTTAGACTTGACTGTCCTGAAACATACTATATAGACCAGGCTGGCCTTGAACTTATAGAGATTCACCCGAGTCTGCCTCTTGAATGCAAGTACTAAAGGAGTGTGCCATCCCATCCAGCAAAACTATATCTTTTAAAAGAATGATAATCACATCTTAGCATATATAAAAACCCTGAAACTTTTTAAAGGCTCTATTAGTAATGATAGCATGTTAGATCTCTTACTAAAAACAAATATTCCAAATTATAATTTCTTTTGAAAAGTTATGTTTATATATTGCAGTGGTTCTCAACCTTCCTAAAGCTGTGACCCTTTAATACAATATGTCATGTTGTGGTGACTCCCAACCATAAAATTATTTTCATTCTTACTTTATAACTGTAATTTTGCCTCTGTTATGAATCATAATGCAAACATCTGTGTTTTCTGATGGTCTTAAGATGACCTCTGTGAAAGGGTCATTGGGCCCCAAAGGGGTTACCACCCACAGGTCAAGAACTGCTGATTTATTGTATGTGGAGATCAGAGAACAACTTGCAAGAGTCAGTTCTTTCCTTACTCCACATGGGTCCCAGGGATCAAACTCAAGGGGGCTGGCTCAAGAACAAGTGCATTAACCTGCTGAACTGTCTCACTGGCTTGATATTCACCTTCTGTATGTGAGTTGTTAATTTAATCCTCATATCGTTCTTATGATGTTGGGCTATGGATACAACTCAATTGTTTAAGTGCATGTCTGCCATATTCAAGGCTCTAGGCTTAATTCTAAGTCTTGCCAAAATAAATGAATGAACATTTTTCTGAAGTAGACATTAAGGTTTGAATGAAGAATACTCTCCATAGCATCATGTATTTGAACACTTGGGCCCCAGTTGGTGATGTTATTTGGCAAGACTATGGCATCTGTAGAGGGAAAAAGCTTCCTATGTACAAATGAAATAAGATTAATCTGTTTTCAAACTGCCAACTTAGCCCCATGTTATTTCTATTGCACCTTTCATACCATGATGAACTACATCCCATCTGGACCCAATAAAAAACCCTATATCTCCTCTAAGCTGCTTTTTGTCAGAATATTCTATCATAGCAGCAAAAAAGTAACTAATTCAGTAGGTAATATTGTTATCCTTAAATTCAGGCAACTTGCACCAAATCATGCAAGTACCTGGATCCATAAAATCTGATTCCAAAGACTAAACTCTTAAGCAATTAACCAATACTAGTGCTCCTCCCTCTCTCTTCTCTATTCTTTCTTTCCTTTATTTTTGTGATCTTCTTTCTCAGCATTTAATGATTTTTGCTTCTACAGCATTAAATCACTTTACCAAAAAATTTTATCATCAAATTTGATCCTTACCCCTGTCCCACTATTGGTCTTCAGGCCTCACATTGCTCTAACTTTATTTTCTTTTCCCATTTCTCTTCTCTTATAATTTTGAAAGCATTTAGACTGATAAGTAAAAAGTGAGTGTACATAGTTAACATTCATGGGATTATGTAATATTTCAGTACACGTATTTTTACCTTTTACACCATTTAATCCAAATAATCATATTTTTTTTGTTTTTGCCTCTGCTTGACAACAACAACATCATACAATACTAATCTTTACTTGACCTCTCCATAAAAACTTTTGTTCATTCATTTACTCACACCACTCATTCCATAAATATTTATTGAATATCTATCATGTACTGGATTTTGGGGTACATATTACTAGTATCATCAGAAATAATAAAAAAAAAAAGATTCCCGCCTTTCAGCATAGTAATGAGTAACGGTAATTAACACAAAAGCAAAACAAAACAAAGCAACAACAACAAAAACAAAGTATATCCTGTGTTGTACATAAAAAAAAAATATGATACATCCAGGAAAAGAACATTTAGGTAGAAGATCAGCTAATACAAATATATTATGTAGAAGGACCCCAGAAGTCACTGTTGATGAAGCACAATGCTTAGAGGAGAGACAGACAAGTGTAAAGACTGGTAAACAGGGACCAGATCATGAATACGTCTGTAGATCATGTAAGTACATTTTTCTTAAGGTGAGATAAAAGAGGTTATTGGAAGACTTGAGCAATGTTGCATCATGAGAAAGTATGAAGTGATTACTTTGAATGTAGTGTTGCTAATACAGCAAAGGAGGACAAAGGAGAAGCACAAAGGTCAATTAAAAGATTATCTCAGTAATGCCAGGGGAAGTGGTTATGGCTTGAAGATGTTTAATGGTAGAAGTTGTGATGTGTGCCTAAGTTACACATACAGTAGAAGGAACTGGAAACTGAAAGATGATGAAAGAAGCTAAAATCCTTGGTCTGAATTTAAAGGTACAGATGTACTAGAAACTTAAAATTATACAAGTTGTAACTATAAAATAAGAGACAAAAATTAGGTATTAAAGTAAATATATAAGGTTGGGGAAACAGGTCATTGGGAGAGTGCTTGCCTAACATGAGCAAAGCCCTGGGTTTAACCACTAGTGTTCTTAAAATAAATCCAGGAAAATAAATATTTATTTTGAATTGTCCTATAGTTAACTCTAAGATGTTCTCATGATCTTAAGTGTATCATATAACATCTTGATTGCAATGGGTCATGAGACACCCTGTACAAAATCTGCTTAACCAATCCATTATAGAATTCTTGACCTACTGAAACAGTGGGAAGTAAGTTAAATTTTGTCGCTTAACACACAAAGTTTTGGAGTAAGTATTTTATTCAGAAAAAGACCTAATACAAATTTTGGTACCAGGAATAAAGTAACTATGATTGTGTTATCCAATTTCTAATGCCATGACAAAACACTGAAAGAAACAATTTAAAAAGAGGAAAGATTTATTGGTTAATAATTTCAGAGATTTCTGTCTATGACCCTTTAGCCCTGTCGCTTTGGCCTTGTGTTGGAGCAGAACATCAAGGTGACAAATGCATAGTGAAGTAAAGCTGTTCAATTCATGGTAAGTGGGAAGCAGAAAGAATAAGAAAAATAAAAATGAGTCAGAGCAAACCATACCCTTGAAAGAGACCTCTACACCCCCCCCCCAATCAGTGATCTATTTCCTTCAACCAGGCCCACTTCTTAAAAATCAATTCTGTTATGAATTCATCAATGCATTGTTCCATTAATGAATTTAGAACTCTCATGATCCAATCACCTCCCAGTAGCACAAGCTTCTTTTCATTCCGGCTCCATTTTCCCACCTATTATGGTGGTAAATAGGTAAAAATTTGTAACTTAACGCACAAAGTTTTGGAGTAAGTATTTTATTCAGAAAAAGACCTAATACAAATTTTGGTACCAGGAATAAAGTAACTATGATTGTGTTATCATAGCCATATCATTATGGCTAGGCCTTAGACCAGTGGATCCTTAGAGGGGAAGAGGGGGAAGGAATGGTTGGGGGTGAAAAAGATCAAAGGTGCACCAAGAAACAGTCTTCTTGGGAGACAACTTCAGTGAGACAGCTCATTTAACGGGGGGGGGGGATACTTAAACTTTTGGGTGTGGGTAGGGGATTTCAGGGTGAGTGTATGTGGATTGGGGCCAGGATGCTAGAGTTGGCTCATTTGCATGAGGAGGAAGTCCAAGTACTGCTGGACATGACCTTATAAAGGGAAAGGAAATTTAACCTGGCTACTGGGCTATATGACCTCCTCCAGAGGTGCAAAGGTAGGGGCAAGGCTACAGGCACCAGGACACACAGGCCTGGGGCAGGGGGCAAACTCCTGCAGAACTCAGGATGAGGTTTGAATATGCCTCAACCTCATTTTTACTCTGGGCCAGCTACCCCTGGTCCCTGCTCCTCAGCCACACAGCTTTTGAGAACCAAACATTCAACACATGAACTTTATTGGAGTACTCTTCACTTCCAAGCAATAACAATGGACAAAACCAAGACATAGAGAAGGCTTGAAGCCAGGCAGGAAATGGAATGTAGAAGAATTTAAGGAGATGATAATAAGAACCTAAATAACATGGAACAGACTATCAAGAAGATTCTAATAGACTTTATAGCATTTATTTATTTCTTCAAGTTATATCTCAATCACAGTCCCCTCCCTCCTCACCCTCCAGATCCCATCCTCCTACCTTCTTCCCCCTCACCCACCTGTCTGCATTTTTAAAATTTAAGGTATACCTGTTTGTCCCCAACAGCTCCCCTTTTTAGTACAATAAATGGATCTTTTTCTTATAACAATAAATACAAAACAATAACAACAATTAGTCCACAATTATGAAAATTATAGGGTATAACATACATTCCCAATGTACAGTCCACACATATTTGGCAACTGATTAATATTCTCTTATCTATCTATCTCAATGAGTTTAAAGATCTATACTTACCTCAGAACTTGCATTACCAACTTAAAAACATCTTCTTAGACCTAGAACATTCTTTTAATTCCTAAATGACTTAAAATCTAACTGTGACACTGTAACTATATAATCTTCAATCATACCAGAGACCTGAGAAGGATAAATATATCTGAATATACAGGAAGTACAGAGCCAGCATCTTCCAAAATTAAGAAATGAGAGACTACTGGCTGTCTGGACAGTCCCCAATTTCTTTCAATACATTGGAGCATCTATTTACAGCCATTTGGCCCCATTTCTCTGACAGACATTAATTGTAAAGCAGGAATTATGAAGGACTTGCCTACCCTGTCTTGTCAGAGCGAGGCTGTCTACTCACCTCCGTCCAAGTTTTGTCTTTTTGGACAGCATTATGTCTACATTTGAGGCATGGGATTTCTCTTGCCCAGTGACAATCTTGGCACTAATGAAACCATCTCCAAATGGAGATTCTTCAGTGCTCATCATCTACTTGGAAGAGAATTGCAGGTGCTGTCAGGAGCTGACACGTCTCAATATTAAAAAACTTAAGTTAAAAAAATCTTTGAGTTACATATTCTACAGATTTCTTGAGGTTTTTGAAGACCACACATCTCAGTATGAACGTGCCCCCTCAAAGTTAAGAACTTCTTAGGATATTTAAATAGCTGAGCACAAAGAGATTGAACATCAAATGTTACTATTAACTTGCTCAACAATTTTTCCATTCTTATTTTGGCTCCCAAACATATTTCCTACATTCCAAATCAGCAGGACGCAATTTTAAGAGAGTGACATCCCATTCCCAGAAGGTGGGGTGGGTAATTTTTCCCCACTTTGGTCATTTGACTGGTTATAGATATGTTGTTATTTAGGGTGATTGGTCACACGTTGTTAATGGTCTTTTTAAACAAGGTTTTGGAGGTTATACCCAGAGATTTCTCTCTTTTCTGTTCTCTATCCTTCTTTCTCTCCTATTTGGGGGGTGGAAGACTTAAAAAATGGGATATAGGCATGATATAGGAATGATAATGGAAAAGGGATAGATTATTGAATATGCTCTTATATCTTTGTATGTTGTAACAAAATTAATATTATTTTTGATCTTTGTATACTGACACAAAATTAAGGTGAACTCTTTTTAAGGTATTGTACCTATGTAATGCTTAAAAATTCAATGTGAAGTTTTGACCTTTTGATAGCAACTATCACAAGCTGTTTAGGATAATTAAGAAATGCAAACTAATAGTCATTCAAACATCTCATTTTGTTAGGTACTATTATAGTGTATCACAGATGTTTTCTAAGTTAATTAGAAATCAAGTTGCTAAGAGACAAGCAATATTTGCTTATTGAAATATATGGAGATAGATAGGTGGTCTTCCAAAACCTCTAATGCACTTTGAGGACTCTTCAAAAAAGGTTTGAAAATGGGAATTATCATTGGAACCTGAGCGCAGAGGATCTGTGTCATACATTAGTTTGCTTTCTATTGCTATAATATGACCAATGCAACTTGAGGAAAATGATTTATTTCATTTTACAGATTATAGTCTATCATGGTGGAAGTCCAGGTAGGAATTCAAGGTCGGAAACTGGAGGCAGGGACTGAAGTATAGGCCATGGAAGAGTCTTTCCTACTGGCGTATTTCTTAAAGCTTACTCAGGCTACTTTCTTATTCAATACAGGTACGTACACCTGCCCAAGTGCCCCCAGTGAACTGGACTCTCCAACAACAGTCATTAATCAAGAAAACACTCCACAGACTTGTTTCCAGGCCAATTGATGAAGACATTTTTTTACCTGAAGTTCCCTCTTTCCAGTTGACCCTAGCTGTATGTTGAGTTGATAAAAAAAAAAAAATAAGCAGCTTATGGAAGATTTGAAAGTTTGTGGTCCACCAAATTTTGGTAATGTGAAAATTTTAAAATATAGTGGGATCCATTAGATTAATTCAAACTCTCTATTGCAACTGAACCAATTAGAAACATGAAGATAATTATGAAAGAAGATTGTTATATTTTGGATGTAGAGAGTCTCCAATTGTTAGAGGAAGGTCTAATACATTGCTTCTGATAGGCTGATTTCAATGCTGAGATCTGGTTAACTGGTTAACTGCCCCTTCTGAGGCATTCAATTGATTGGTTAATAAAAGTCACTGATGGCTAATTAGTTGCATGGAAAGAGTATAGGAAGGTGGGACTTCCTGAGATGGAAATGGGAATCCTGTGTTTTACACAGAGGAATTCCTCTTTCTGCCAGGGACATGGAAGCAGACAGATGTGTTTAAGAACTCTGGAAAGTAGCAGCGGGCCACATGGCGGTTTGGCATTAAATGGTCCAGGTTAATTTAGATTAGCTAGTTGAGAGTCTGCCCAGCTAAGGGCTAAGCATTGAAAGATCAAAAGGTCTTAGTGTATTTAATTATTGAGGAAAGGACAGTGGTGGCTTATAGGCCACCAGTCCAAGCAATCCAGGGTCATCAGCCACCCACCAAATCCTGGTGACTGTCCTTCTAGGCTGCCAGATGCTGCTGGTCTAATATAACAACTTATAGGTATTAATGAAGATATTAGTTAATAGAATTTAGGTTGCAGTTGGTTAAGGCCACCCTTGATCCAGGATTTTTTCCTCAGGGTGAGTCAGGCCAGGCTGCCAGTTAAGGCAGGCCATGCCTGCTGGCTTCCCGTCAGCCCACTAACTGCTCCGAGGGCCTATTCTTACAGTTTATACTTATTAATAAATACAATTCATAACTAAATTGCAGTTTCATCCATAAAGGCTCATGGTGATATTTTAGGAAATTTTTGGATCTTTAGGAGGTGGTACCAAGCATGAGAAGGTAGGGCACTGGGGGAGAGGGGGATGCACCCTTAAGAATGTCTTTTGCTTTGTCTCTTTGTATCTTTTGTTCTGCTTGCTGTCCACCATGATGTAAAGAAGCATTCTCCACCACATGCTTCTGCTTCCATGATGTGCTACTTCACTGTGTTCTCAGAAGAAGTAGAACGACTAAGGATATAAACTTCAAATTCCTAATTCTTCCCTTAATTAGATATCATATCTCAACAACAATAAAGGCAACAGAACTCACATTTAGTAGGATGATTTACTCAAGATCAGAGGCTGAATGGTCTTACAACGTCCATCTGTAAAGTAGAAAGGTTGAGAAGTCAAAGGTTTTTTTGGTCTAAGAAGCTGGAAACTTCAGAGTAAATAAGATAAAATTACGAAGCCCCATTATTGTTGTTTGAATTAGAAACATTCTCGATAGGCTCATATATTTAAATACTTTGTCTCAGGCTGATGGTGGTGTTTGAGGGAGGTTGTGAAACCTTTAGAATGATGGAGCCTTACTGGAGTACTTATGTCAGTAGGGGTGATTATTTATCACTTCTACCTACTTCATGATAAGAGCCATTGTGACTTTTATTGGTGTTCCAGAGAACCGGAGTTCAGTTCCCAGCACCCACATACCAGCTCACAATCATTTGTAACTTTAGTTCCTGTAGCTCCAATGCCTGCTTCTGACCTCAGCATGTACCAGGCACACATATGGTGCACATATAGACATTCTGGCAAAGCACTCATACTCATAAAATAAAAATAAATATTTTTGTAAAAGACTACAACACCCCCCCAAAAAAAATATGTCTCAGATATCCATTGTGATTGCTGAGGTTATGCATGTATCACCATAGTGTATACTGAGCATGAGGGAAACAGGGAGATGCTTTCCTAATGCAAAGTCTCAAAATCCACATTCCATTAAACAAAAGCATAGTGAGGCCTGTAACAGCAATACCTCAGACCCTGGTACAAGTCTCTGGTACCTAGTCTTAGTTCAGGTTTTACTGCTGTGAAGAGATATCATGACCAAGGGAACACTTATGAAGCTAAACAATTAATTGGGCTGGCTTACAGTTTTGGAGGTTTAGTCCATTTCCTTCAGTGGAAAGTATAGAAGTATCGAGTTTGACATGGTGCTGCAGAAGGAGCTGAGGGTTCATCATCTTGATCTTCAGGAAGCAGGAGTGGATTGTGTTGCACACTGGGTAGAGTTTGAGCATATATGAAAACTCAAAGCCTGACTGCACAGTGACACACTTCTTCCAAAAGTCACACCTACTCCAACAAAGCCACAGCTACTAATAGTGTCACTTCCTATGAACTAAACACTCAAACACACAACTCTGTGGGAACTGTACCTATTCAAACCACCACACTTGTCAATTTTTAAACAACCTTTCAAAAATAAAGACAAGAGACAGCCTCTCATTCCACATATGGAGAAACTAAAGGAGAGAGAAAAGTGTGTCATGGTCAAGGTTACCCAGGGAGTGGTATGGAAAGACCTAGTTATCTAACCAATGCTGGCTAAAGTGGCTTTGTCTGCATCATTATAATAGGTAGATACTGTCCACCACAGAGCCAAATTGCAGTGTTGTAAATATGCAAAATTAGTAGATAGGTTTGTGGACCAACAGGAACTGATGCATACTGATGCATTTTTATGGAACTACTACAACTCCTTATGCATAGAGGAGCCTCATCTATGCAAAGATATTATTTAAATAAGGAGAATCCCACAGCTAAGGTTGAAATAGCATCAAACTTTTGAGGACATAGAGGAGAATGGGTAATTTTTTTTCAGATGAATAGAACATAAATCTTTGGTGGCCAAAGGGAGGGCTGTGGCAGCAGGCTTCTAAAATGAGCTTTTGTGACTGACTTTTCTTTCTGGGTATTTACACTTTTGCATGGTCTCTTCACGTGCCAAAAAGATATGACCTAAGTAATGAGTAAAATAAAGCAGAAATGATAGTATGGTTATCCTGAGGCTAAATGATAAAAGACATTGTGACTTTTACCTTGCTATTTCTTGGATCACTCACTCTGGGGCAAGTCAGCTATTATGTTGCAAGTGACCCTATTGAGGATGTGAAGACCAATTGAGACTTCCCATCAAATACCTTCATAATTTGCTAGTCAGAAGATTAAGCCATTATACAAATGCATAGTCCAACCTCAATCAATTCTTCAGGTGACTGCAGCTCCAACCTATATCTCAGAAAAGATCAACCTAGGGTGCTTTGGAGTCCTTGCTCCACATGTACTACAAAAATAATATACTTCTTTCAGGCACTAACTGTTGGGGTGACATGTTACTCAGGAAGAGACAACTCTTTTATGATAAGAAAGAATTTTACCACAAAGCAATTATGTCTTCTAAAACTGTCACATCACACAAATGTGAAACAAATCTAAGAAAATAACATAATACATCTGTTAATTAGTTGTCTGGTAGACTTTTATGCTACTATTTTTCCTACATCTTTTGCCTGCATACACTTTTAAAGAAGTCAATTTTCTGTCTAGCATGGTTGATCGATTTTTTATTACTGACAGTTTTTTACACATTTCTCTTAGCTTCAAAACACATTATTGGTAACACTATATACAGCTTCAAGAGTTAAGGCAAATTCAGAAAACCTTCTATCAAATTTATTTCATTTGCAAGCCATGAGGTTTTTCTACTATATTTTGATATAGCATGACTAGTATTAAATACTATTTGAATTGATGATCCTCATCAATGAGTTTTGGGTCGATGTGTTTGGTGTAGTGAATTTTATGTTATCTTAATCAATGACATTACTTTGTGTCAAATCAGCAAGAAATTTAAATCTTTTCTCAATTTATTAATATGATTCACTTCACTATTTGGAATCTTAAACAATCCAAGAGGCTATTCATTCATTACTTCTATTCAAAATTTATTGCTTCCTCTTAATGAATTACTGCTTTTGGCATAATCTAGAAAAACTCTTTCACTTTTCAATGCCAGAATAATTTTTATTGATTTCATCACTCATCTTTATCACTTTTGTGTCTTTTTTCATTAATTTTTATTCAAATTTTCTCTCTGTCTTAATAAATAAATTTAATGATGACAAAAGAAATATCTTTCATATTCAGCCAAATTTGGAGTCTGTAATTTTTTTTCTTGTTTTCTGAGCCTTTCTGGGATGGTTAATCTTATATATTAATGTGAAAACAGCCTATAGGATCCATAAGTAGTTAGTAAAACCCCATCTCTGCATAAGTTTTTAAAGTTGTACCTGGAAGAGTTTAGGATTTAAATCCATGGAATAAAGAAAATCTACCAATAGCTCTCTATATGGAGAACATCCCATGCATTGAGGGTACAAATAGTACAAATGGCAGAGAATAAATTTTCCAGACCATCAATCCTTCTTTCAAGAACATATTGGAAATTCTAATACTTAGACCTTTGGATTCTGAGACTTACACCAGTACCACACCTCTTCTCTCATTCTAGAGTAGGAATTATACCAACTTCCCTGGTTCTCATACCCTTCGTCTCTGACTAAATTACATGTCACTATCAACACTTTGTGAGACATGTTGACTTTCATGATTGCATGAGTCTGTACCTACAACATCAATCTCTTAGACCTTATAAACTCTCTATCGATTCCAGCCAGAAGCAGGAAGAAGGAGGCACACACCATGGGTTAGGAAAAAGAACCTCATTCCACATGGCCAGTAACATCGGCATATCGTGGAGAACGGCAGTCCAAGGGGATGTATGTATATATGGGGTCATATTTGGGTAATAGAATTATGAGCTAGTTTAGATGGGCTAAGATTTCACAACTCAGGTCAAGGCTTGTTAAAATCCACGTGGTGTGTGTGATAATTTATAATGGTTGCTTAAAGATTAAAGGCTGCTGAACAAGCAACAATAACATAAATACTGGTTAAATAGTTTAATTAGCCATATTTTTTTTTTACAAATGGCACCCAGCATTTGGCAATTAGAATCCATGCTTAGAGCCTGAGAAGGCCAGGGTGAAAGCCTGTTTCCTAGCCAAAGAGCAGGGAATGGAACCCAAATACATTTCAAAGTTTCGGCTACCTAAACAAAAGCTGTTGCCATGCAGCAAAGATGGAGATCTAAGGCTTAGCTCTCCTTATGTACTAAAAAAGTGGCAGCCTTCTGAACAGAATTTGAGAGTGGAATTAATCGCCTACATTAAAAATGGAGGAATTCATAATGCCTCAATATGTTTGGATTCCAGTTGAGTTTGTTCTTCTTAGCATGCAAATGATTTTTACCCTGACAATTGTGGTTCTCTGTATCTTTTTTGAGAAAGTTCAGACTAGGATAGTCTTAAAGGAAAGAATTTACAGATGGAATGCGAAATTGCCAACAATGATACTGGAGGGAGGAGGGAGGCTCTCCCCCCATAGATAATACAAATTTGATGGCAGCTGGAGCTAAGAGCTCCCTGGATATGAGGTGCTTCTCAGGACTTTCTGGGAAGGGTCCACCAATGAAATACAGTCAGAACTAGATTTCAAGGAATAATGAACAAAACTTTAATTGCAGCATGGGATGGCATGGTTAGACATACCAAGGCTCTTGGAATGTTGTTTCTTTGCTTGATTTTTGTTTAGATGTCTTTGATTTTCCTATTTTGGGAGATAGAAAGGATATTTTTCTGGTTTTTCATTGCTAAAATATGAGATTTTTGAAGATTTTGGGCAAATTTCGAATTGTCACTACAGTTCAAAGTTGCTTTCAAGGTTACAGAGATACCTGATATCTGGGATTTAAGTGAAATATTTGAGCAGGGTGGTACTGGCACATGCCTTTAATCCCTTAATGCTGTCACACAGGAGGAAGAAACAGGCAGATCTCTGGATTCTAGACCAGCCTGGTTTAAACAATCAAGGCAGGGCGGGAAACCTGCTGATAAGACAAGGCTGCTTACTAAAGACAGTCTAGAATTCAAAAATGTATTTTTTCCTTGACGTTAAGATAAATACACATAATATTAAAATTACATAAAGAGAAAGTAGTCACAAGGAGTCTCCTTAGGTGTGGGACTCCCACTGGAGATCTGGTTTCAAGAGACATTTTGCCCTGAAGGAGATTTGTTAATCTCTGGGCATGAAGGTGCACACCTTTAATCCCAGAATTTTGGAGGCAGAAGCAGGCTAATCTCTGTGAGTTTAAGGCTAGCCTGGTGCAAAGTGAGTCCAGGATAAGGATACACAGAGAAATCCTGTCTCAGTAAAAAAAGGAGAGAGAGAGAGAGAGAGAGATATTCTGTTATTCAATGTAAGGTTACAGAGTTAGGCTGGGGAAGAACTTGCAAACTGCATGCCTCCCACAGCCAGCAGTTAAGAAAAGCTAACATAAAATAGCATACCATGCTATTCTACACCAATCTCCTTAAGAATGGGGTTTCCATGGGAGAACTGGAACTCAAACTAATACAAAATGGTTTAATTAATGTTATTGTGTAATAAGGGTAATTCAATTATTTAAGTTTATACCATGATCTCAAAACTTAGGAGACAAGGACAAAACAGTTTCCTTGTGTGTTCGAGGCCAATCTAATCTACAGAGCTCTACAGAGCAAATTATGACAGCCCGAGCTACAAAGAGAAACCCTGTCTCAATAAGGATAGATTTATCCACATAGAAATTAAATCTCCAAAGAAAGGAGAAAAGGAAAGAAGAAATATATAAATACATACCTTTTTTCCCAAAACATGGGAGATAAAGACAGAGACAGATTGGTTCCTTTTGAGTTTGAGGCCAACCTAATCTACAAAAAGCCAGAACAACACAGAATAAACCTATTTTAATCAATTAATAAATGTATGTCAACTGTAGAGGAGAATACTTAAACTCCATACAGTCTTATGATGTAATTTCAATTTAAAATAGATTATATATTGCATATATATGTAATACTATTACATGCTATGTTTTTATATGGCATGAATGGAGACTTGTAAATGTCTTTCTACTGTTCAAAGAACAGAAAATATTCCTTAATTGATTTGTGCATCCTGCACATCCAAGGCATTTTGGTAATTGCAGAACTATATGCTACTTCTGAGAAATATATTTTCAGAACCAGACCTGAGTCCAAAGAAGACAAGACAAGTAACACAAATGATCCAGCCTCACAGACTGCCTCAAGAGCTGTTTCCTCAAAAAATCTGCATCCAGAACAACTTCAAACAGCTTGCTGAGATGGCCCAGCCTCAAAGACTGTTCCAGACAAGACAGCAATAAAGCCCTGAACTTTCCTACCCAAAGTCCAGACTACAAACTGCTCAGAACATTCAAATTGTTGAGCACATAGAGACTGGACAACAAATGTTACAATTTACTTACTTAACCATTTTTTTTTTCATTTTATTTGGGCCCCTAAACAGCTTTTCTGTGACCCAATTCAGCAGGAAGCAGTTTTAAGAGAACAACGTCCCATTCCCAAAAAGTGGGATGGATGATTCTTTGGTCATTTGATGTGTTACAAATGTTGTTTACGGGTAATGGCTACAAATAGTTATGTGGTCTTGTTAAGCAAGGTATAGAAAGTTAGACTTGAAGATTTATTTTTCTTTTCTGTATCCTTCTTTCTCTCTTATATAGGGGGACAAGACTTGAAAAGAAAAAGAGGGGATATATGTATATAATGCAGAAATGATAAGATATAAGGATAGATTATTGAATCTGCTCTGAAACTCAAAACTATTGTTATTCTTTAAATAAGGTTATCTTTTGATACATTGGTATAGAATTTTGTATATTGATACAAAAATAAGATTAAGTTTGATTAAAAAAAAAACTCTCTATCAATATATTTGCTTAATTTGTACTAGTTATTTCTCTACAGTGAACACTTTCCAAAATACATTTTCAGGCTTGGTTCTCAACATCAGAGTAATTTGTGCCTTAGTAACTTTCATAGAACTGTATAACTAAGTGACTACATTGATAAGACTCATTTAGAGATACACTAAGACCACTTCCAATTCTGAAACACTATGTGAGTGGTGGAAGCCTTTGATAAGGTAAGGAAAAGTACAGAGGCTAGGGAAGAATGCTAGGCATTAATCTTTAGACATGTGGAATTACATATGTCTCCTGTATGGTCACACTACAGTCTCTTGCACAAACCACTGCACTTTTTATTGAGTAGGATTGTAATATCTATATACAAAAGGTGTAAATTGGGAGATAATTACTCAACTGAGGTTCCTTCATCTCAGGTAATTCTAAATTTGGGTCAAGTTGACAGCTGAAGCTAACTATGATAGTCACTTTGAAACCTATGGTTAAATATAGCACTGAAGGAACAGAAGAATATGTCATTTTGCTGAGTATATTTGTTGAAGTTTCCATTTCCAAACATTTTCTTTATCCATTTATCTGTCATAGATATCCTAGTTACTGTGATGAAATACTGTAACTAAAGCAACTCAGGAAGCAAAGGGTTTATTTGGCTTATCTTCCACATCACTGTTCATCATTGAAGGGCAGGAACTCAAATAGGGCATGAACCTGGCGGCAAGAGCTGATGCAGAAGCCATGGAGGAGATTTGCATCATGGCCTGCTCCTTATTCCTTGCTCAGCCTTCTCTCTTATAGAACCCAGAACCACTAGCCTAGAGATGAAACCACTCACAATGGGCTGAGCCCTCCCCTATTAATCACTAATAAGAAATATCCTACAGGCTTGCCTACAGCCTGATCTTATGGAGGCATTTTCTTAATCGAGATTCTCTCTCCTCAGATGACTTTGTAAAGTTGGCATAAAACTATCCAGCAACAATAGATAACTATTCCAATTCCATAACTTGACTCTATTAAATGGGCCATAATAAATGAATGGATCCTGCAGGTATCGCTGCAGGATGCTGGCTGCGAATTCTTGATTTCTTCAGGTATACGTCAAGGAGTCATAGAGCTGGATGGCATGATAGTTCTTATTTTTCATTCTTAAAGAAAATATAGCTACCTTCATGTCTAGACTTCCTATCTTTTTATTCTTTCCAGAAACCAATCTACCTAGTTATTCATCCGGACAACTCTACCTGAATCGCTCACAAAATTGTCACCAGTGGGTTCTAATTTTAAGATCCAGACATGGCCATGATCGGCGTGTTCATGCAAACTGTTCCTATGCCAAAGTTGAGTTCCAAACTTAGTTAATGTTCTGTTGCTATCCAGAAAGTTTCAGTAACATTGAAGCAAAGGCCCCTACATTTTATGTGTGGAACATAAGCAAATCATGCAGCCATTTCCAAACATAGGTCATTTATGAATTAAAATATAAATGTCATGTGCCTTTACACACACACACACACACACACACACACACACACACACACACACACTCTACAGAATGCAAAAGTAAAATTCTGTCATTGTTGACATTATGTAAGAGTAAGTTTCATCTGTAGAAAGATAAAAATATAAAAAAAATTAAAAAAAAGAAAGATAAAAATGAATGGAAAAAAAGAAGGCCACATGTAGTAT
>CAJQZJ010001285.1:702317-740855 GCA_907164525.1 Lophiomys imhausi
AAAGAAAGATAAAAATGAATGGAAAAAAAGAAGGCCACATGTAGTATTTGTCAGAAAACAAGAACAATTTAAGCTGGACATGGTGGCACATGCTTGTAATCCAGGCTTTGTGAGATGGAGGCAAGTGGATTAGGGGTTCAGGGACAACATTGGCTACATAGGAGGTTTGAGATCAGCCTAGGGTATGTGAGCACTGGATAAAGAAGGGGAAGACTTAACCTTAAGTGTTACTGTCTTTTAATGGCAAAATAAGCATAAGTCCTTGCCTGATATTTGAGACATACTAAAAATTCTACTTAGTGATACCCTTTGTTATTGTTAATAGCCAATTTTTAAAAATAATCATGCACTTTAAATTGAGTCCCTATTTCTTTTTTACTATGCCACTTTGTTCCTATAGTCTCTACAAACATTCCCTATAACCACAGATCTATGTTCTGTCACACATGTATATCAAAATTCAAGCATTTCTTTATTCTTGGCTATTAATATTAGGAGTTTCACTTTGGATAAGCTAAACTCTTCATGAGCCCAAAAGACAGCTATTATCATTTTCTTTCCATCGTAGGATGAGTTTACAAGTTCAGAGGAGACAAATCCAGGAGGCAGTTATCAGCAGCTTGCAACATCACCTTGTATTTTCTATCTACAATAAACTTTATACCTGTCTGTCTGAGGCATCATTCTTGGAAGCAGTTCACATGTTTTAAAATGTCTGAGCTCTGGAGCAGATGCATTTGTGCTACTCTCCTTTTCCCCCCTTCTTTGTCACTTTAATCCTTTAAGATAACACAGCAGGGACAAAATATTTAAAAGAAAAAACACTGCTATAAAAGCTACACAATCTTTTCAGATAACACTGCAAAACCTCTTTTGAAATTGGACTCTACCTGTCATCTGCAGTTTGTTAGAGATGAATGTATCAGCCCCGGTGAAGATGAAAGAAGGTAGAGAGCTGAGTACAGCTACTGCCCACTTTCCTTGCTTTGTTCCTATTTGCAGGTGGCTTGGAAATCCTCAAATTACAGAGAGGAGAATTTGTTATTATAGAATCTGGAGACTTACAGAACACCTGTTTTGTAAAGGCATGCTGCTCTGATGATGAATCGCCTCAGCTTTATGAAATGATTTATCATTAATCATTACAAAAAATAGGCTTAACAATCCATAAGCTCAAATAATGCTATTACATTAGGTCTCTATTTATTAAAACCATATTACTTTGGCTAAGTTTGGAAATGAGGAAAACTCAACAAGTTTATTTCTAGAAATGATAGACCTTTCCATTCCTTCAGTGCACTATTTAGCCAAATCCATCAAGGCAACATTTTTTAGCAGAGGAGAAACTTGATAAATGACTTTTTCTTCCTAAAGGGGTATAGTGTTTCTACAACTTTGGTCTGTGTTTCTATACAGAATATTACACAGAGAAAATAGTTTTTTGTTATTGTTAATTCTATATGTTTAACACACAGCATAGAACATTTTTGGGACCAAATAGTTGTTCTTGTTTT
Organism: Lophiomys imhausi; assembly: GCA_907164525.1. Classification (NCBI taxonomy): domain Eukaryota; kingdom Metazoa; phylum Chordata; class Mammalia; order Rodentia; family Muridae; genus Lophiomys; species Lophiomys imhausi. The sequence goes on from CAJQZJ010001285.1 coordinate 703,832, forward strand.
TTTTTTCACACCAAGTAATTTGCTGACACTAGTTAGTTGCCCTACAGCTCAATTCAATTCTGACATTAACAGAGTTACTGCAGACTATATAGGTTCAGTCTCATGAGGTGCTCCCCCACATACTGCAGAAGAAAAACCAACTAGGTTTTCAGGTTACCTATAATTTTAGTATGAGCTGACAAACATTGAAGATTTCCTCATCCTTATTTCAGCTTTAATTTTCAGGAATAATTCACAGAGTCTAGGCAAACAGATTACATAATATTGCTAATCTATTACACTGAATATTTTTTGTTTTTTTAATTGAAAAAATTATTTTGTGAATTTCACATCATTTGCTCTGTTCCCTCCCATCTCCCACCTTCCACCAGACTCACCCTTCACCCTTGCAATCTATCCCAGCATAAAAAAATAACAGCTCATTGTGGAAACCGCAATGTATTTCAGTATGTCCCATAATATTCCCCTTTGTCCACACATTCTGCTTCCAAATGCTCATTATAATGAATCCTTGGTCTAGTATGAGGCTCCTGGATTCTGCTACTGGAACCTCACTGGAACTCCTCTCAGATATGCTGTAACTGTCCTGTGCCATGGAGATCCTGTAGTTTTGGGTTATGGAACTGACCTCTTCTTGCATTCCAGCAGTTCATCCATGGAGTAGATGTTGGGGTGGACCAACTCAAAGCCCTGGTTCTGGAACTGCAGCCCCACTTGCATTCCCAGTTCTACTATGGAAAGGGGCAAGGCCTGCTCTTCTGAGTGTTGCAGCATGTGAGGGGCAGGGACAGCTCTCCTGCTCTTGTGACCCAATCTGGGCCAGATCTCCTGTCAGCCAATGGTGGTGAGGGCAAAAGGGAGGGGAGGGCATCTCTCCCTAGCCAATACCACCACATAGCACACAGAAGGCAGGGATAGCTCTGCGTACTCACCCCTTCAGGGCTAGCTTACCCACAGCCCCCAAATCCAGGACCAGGCAGAGTTCTTCTAGTTTCTGGTTTATCCTGTCCTAGTAGCCCATCTGGTGCTTGCCTGGTACTGGTCTGGTAGTCATCTCTGGCTACCCATGGTGCCAAAGTGGTGTTGGTATCCAGCTTGCTTTTTTTCTCCAGGAATGTTAGTCTACTATTCATTCAAATGTTCATAAGTTAGAGCACTGAATGTAGATATAGCCTCTCTCCTATCTTCCAGCTACTGATGCATATGTGACATAGCTGTCACATCTGCAATGTCTCTAAGGGGCAGGTACAGTGCATGTTTTAAACAATGCAATTAACAGTCAGATTGAAAAAAACTCAGAGTGTGATTTGGAAAGGTCCTGAGTGCATGCATTGCTGATTGTGTGTAGGTGGGATGAAAATACCCTCCCAGCAGAGACCAGCATATTATTTTATAGGTATACACAAAAATCCTTAATGAGTGATGATATGTATACTAAATACATGAGTCTAGGTTGATGAAAGTTTTTGTCACCTGAGTATATTTCTAAATAATTCCAGGTCTCCATGTCCAATGAGCAAACTGACTCTAATGTGGCTTATTGGTAGATCAAGGTCACTCTGGTCTTAAAGACAGCTTAGAGGAGAATAGAGTGACCTGGAAATTCCTAAATTGTTCCTGAATTAGTGATTGTACTATTGAACATTGTACCTCTTAGCCCAGCTGTTCAACATTTGCCCTGGGCTTTACAAGTGTCAGGTCAGGACTTTTCATTACAATGCCCAGAGCTTGGTGACATGCCTTTCCTTATGTAGCTTAAAAGGATTACATATGCAAAGGAAACTTTATATGGGAGTTTGTGGACACATGGAGTTCCATGGATTTGGGCACTATCCTGGAGTAACTAACTCTACCACTTACTGGGACAAATCACATATATGATTTGTGCTTTAATTTCATATTTAAAACAAAATAGTTTAGTTCTTCTGACTTCGTTCCATGCCTAGCACAAAAATAAGTGCTCTAGCTTTGTTTTAAAGTAGTATGAACTCTGGTGTGCCAGCAAGGCATTAGATTGAAGGACCAACATTTTGTTGTTGTATAAGTAACTTTCGAAGGTTGCTTTAATGTTTTCTTTCATATGAATAAACGACACAGTCCCACAATGAAATGGTCAGAGTAAGACTTTTAAATGGAGTGACTTTCTGTCAGCTTAAGTAACAGTGTAATAATAATAAAAAAAGACTTCAAAGTCATACCCCCCAAAGTAATGGGCAGGTCTTCTTCCTCATCTTTTTATTTCATTATATACAAGACTAGAAACAGAGAATTTACCTACACATTTTATTGAAGTTCCTATTCCTTGCTTTCTATTGTTGTAATAAACACCATGAGAAAAAGCAACTTGGGGAGGAAAGGGGTGATTTGTCTTACAACTCACAGTCCATCAACTAGGCAAAGAAGGCAAGAACTCAAGGAATTAAGCTGGAGACTGGAACTGAAGCAGATGTCATGGAGGAGTGCTGTTTACTGACTTGTTCTCTATGACTTGCTCAGCTCAGTCTGCTTTTTTTTTTTTTATAGTACTCAGGACCATTTACCAAGGGGTGGCACTACCTCCAGGGGGTTAGGTACTCCCACATCAATCATAAATCAAGAGAATGTCCTGCAAACTTTCTTACAGGCCAATCCTATGGAGACATTTTTCTCAGTTGAGGTTCCTCATCTTAGATAACTCTATCTTGTGACAGGTTAACAAAATATTAACCAGGACCTTACCCCTACCCACACCCCCAGGATGGTATATAATTATTTTTAGGCTTCATCAAGTAACTGTTTTTAAGAATGTGACTTTGTGTTTCTAAACTCATTAATGTATTTCTGTTCAGTAAGGAGCTTTCACCAAATTCAGGCTTACTCTTTTGCACAAAACATACTTTGTCACAAAATACTAACACACTAAAACACATAAACAGTTCCAGATCAGAGAAATGCAACCACTTTATCATTACACCTTGTTGTTAGTTGCCTTGGACCCTAAGTAATTTCTCTTAAGGGAGAAAATGTTGGGGCTGCAGGACATAGGATTAATTACTTTAACCTACTTCTATTTACAAATGTACAATTCCTGCAGATTGGTCTCACCCTTACTGTTTCAGAATAACAAAACAGCATAATTCTTACTCACCCACCAAGGTCCTGTCCTCATTACTGCAAAATAGACCTATGACAACCTATTTCTTCATGATGGTCCTTTTCTAGCCATTTTGATATGATTTTTAAAAACCACATTTTGACAGTTTTTCACCTATTATCACAAGGTTCTTTATTAGTTCAAAATTTAGATCAATAAACATATATCAAAATCCAGAGGAAGATATAGCTACTGAAGTTATAAATTAGTAATTACACGAAAGTGACCCCAAAACATTATTCCCTACCCAGAAAACAAAATGAGATTGTGCTCAAATGACCTAGAAAGGCCTGTATGTTAAAGGTTTAGCCATTAAGGTGGTACTATTGGAATGTAGTAAGTAGAAGCTTCAAGAGGTAGAACCTAGTAGAAGGTCTTAAGATCACCTAGAGCATGCCATTGGTGCACCCGAGGGCTCCTCAGTCCTTTGTGTGCTTTCCATTACTTCCTAGATGTGGTGGCTATTCTTGGTTGTCAACTTGACTACATCTGGAATTAACTAAAATACAAATGGTTTGGCACACTAGTGAGAGTTCTTTTTTTTCCTTAATTAAATCATTTTAAATGGAAAGAATCATAGATCCATTTCTAATCTGGATCTTTGTGATGGGAAGATATGCATTTAACCCTGATCTTTTGAGGTGGGAAGATCCACCTTTGATCTTGGCCTACACCTTCTGCTGGCCGTCTAGAAGAAGGATTTTGCTCTCATTACCTGCTTGCTCAAACTGGCAAATCCATTCTTTCATGGGTATTGGGGCCTACTTAACTCAGAATTCTGATGTATACTAAGGACCAGATGAGAGATCCAACTATTAGATTCTTGGACCTTGTGTTGTTGGACAGCCATTGTTAGACTTGCTGGACCACAGACTGTAAGCCATTCTAATAAATCCCATACATATTCATCCTATAAGTGCTATTACTCTAGAGAATCCTGACTAATACCTTGGAATAACTGCAATGTCATGTTGTCTCACCACAGGCTCCAAGTAGTGAGGTCAACCAGCCAGGAATTGGAATCTCCAGAACCATGAGCTAGAATAAACTTTTCCATTTTATAAATTAATTCTCTTAGACATTTTGTTATAGTTATTGAAGTCTGACTAACACAGATTAAATATGTTTTTATTAATCTCTAGACTTTATGGAAAAACCAAGTAGAATCACCAGAATCTAGATTTTATTGTGACTATTAGAAAACATTTCTAGGAAAGACTTATAAGGAAATGAAATGCAAGGAAAATGCAACAACTGGGAGTGGGTGGTGTACATCTGTAATCCCAGAACTTTGCACCAGGAGGCTGAGGCAGGAGGATTCTGAGTTTGAGGATAGCCAAGGCTAAGAACCAAGACTCTAACTCCAAAAAACATATGAATAAAATTATATATTAAAAACAGAGGAGTAGTAGGGTATGTGGATTTGAAGTTCTCAGTTCTTATAATATGAAGTAGTCTATTGAAGCCTAAATAATACAACTTCTAAGTTGTAGGATTTGTAACAAGTCATTGGTTTCTTGATATTAGTCCCCTTTATCCTCAGGATATATTCCAAGGTCTCCATTGGATTTTTAAAATTGAATAGTATTGAATCTTATATATTCTATATTTTTCCTGTCCATATGGGTTAGACCACAGACCCTCTAGTTGTCTTTCTGACCCTCCCAGAAATCAGGTCATGTTTCCCACCTTCTGAAGCTCATCCTTAGAACAAAGAACTGACCTGCACCTGCTGAGAATAATCAAGCCCAGGCCCTCCCCATTGTAACCACCAAAACCTCATGTTTTGATACTTCCTGCCTCCCTCTTGAAAAAACCTCTAGTAATCAACAAACAGTCCCCACCATCCCCCACCACAAAATACCAAAACCTTTTATTTAAGGGATTTGTAACTTCTTTCTTTCAGATCCACTATCACACTATACCTGCCATCTTTCCTAGTGCATATGTTTTTCTGGACAGGAAAGATGCTATTCCTCTTCAGGACCCCATCTCCTAACAAAGTTCTTCTGTGTCAGCCCCTTTCCAGTGAACTTATTTTTCTCTTTATAATTTCTAACAATGGCTACCTATGTTATCCTTTGATTTATACAGTATAAAACATTTAATTTATAAGTTAGGCACAACAATAATCAACAGTAAGTTAAAACAACTATTGCAATATACTATAGCAAATGTTGTATCATTGTTATCTGTTTCTCATGTCTTTTATAGTGTTAGAAAAAGAATGATTTCAGTGGAGCACAAAGAAATACATAAAGTGGAAATAGCTCAACAAGGCAATTGTTTTTATAAAAATGGTACACCAAGACCCAAACCAGACTAGCAAACACACCCGACCAAGATGGCTTCCATTTTTTTTAATCTCTCTGTAAGTGGTGACTGCATGTCATCTGGTTGGTGAGAGCTCAACATGACAATCTGTTGTGATTAGTGAATTGGCCCATTGAGGAAGGGCTTCAAGGCTCAGAAAATATGAGTCATTGCTGGACTAGACAACAATTTTTGATAGAATAAAATCATTTCTCACAATTCCACTCCTTTCATCTTTCTTGTGATGATGTGAGATAATGCAGTGCTTTGAATTGCAGTGAACTGAATGACATAGGCACTGTGGGAACATCAGGCTACTATATGATGGTTATCTGAGCACAAGGACTGTGTACTGTAAGATATCAGATACCTGACAACCAAGACAGCTAAGCTACTAGTGGACAGGCAAAGCACAGTAGATGATGGTATAATGCCTGCTCTGACAAAGATGGCATGAAATTGAATCTTATTACTTGGAATGCAATGCAAGCTAAATTATGAATATGTTTATAGCTCTAAATTATTTTTAGCTAATATTTTCAGATCCTAGTGGGATAGAAGGAAACCAGGCTACAGAACACAAAACTGCAGATAAAGGGGTACTGTTGTCCCAACTTCTCAGAACTTTTGATGAAATCTCAAGGCCAACTTTTTGGTTGAGAGATTGTTCTTTATTCAGAGATAAGTTCCCTGGAGTATTTAAACTCGAGGTTTTGTTCTTAGTGGAGTTAGTTTGCTGGCTACTGGCCAGGTGGCTGGTGATGTGTAGAAAGATGGAGGCACACTGAAAGGCAACAGAGATCAGTAATTGTGAGGGATGAAAAGATACTTTGGAGGGCACTGAAAACAAACTGAGAAGCTAGAAGATGAAAGATTCCTTTTTTCCTTTAGTTAACAGGAGACCACAAAGAAAAAGTTTAACTTTTCAGCAGAAATCAAACTTTTAATCAGAGTTAGTGCACTTTGTGCTGGATAGAGGAGCATAGGAGTCCAAGAAGGATTAAGAGAATGATAAGCATGTGACAATGTATCCTTTTTGATCCATGTTTTAAACTAAACAAGAATGGTGAAGTGTGCATATGTGTAGGATGAGGAAGGAGTATGTTTTGGGTTCTATAAGGAATGACCAGAATTTTAACTTCCTTTACTACTCCCAGAGATGTGTTTAGTTAGCATCCTGAACTCTTTCTGAGCCTGGATTGTCACAAGGTTGAGTTGTATCTCTCTATTACATCTAGTGTTTTGTATGATAGTATGGGGAAAAGCACTATCAGCAGTAATCCAAATGTCTATTGACTTGCTAACTTCCAACTGTGTAGAAGGCTCTCAGACTCACAAGCTTAAAATACCCTCCTGTTACTTTTGAGAGCTAATACTTTAGTCCGCAGACTAATACTATAGGTTCACAAATAGATTTCCCAGTTACCCCATGAGTATTGCTTGCCACATTCTTCCTTTTGTACTCCCATTTCTTTGTACTTGTTGTCCTTAATATATCCTTTAGGGGGACTGGAGAGATGGCCCAAGGGTGAAGAACACTGACTGCTCTTCCACAGGGCCCTGCTTTGTTCCCAGCACCCACAAGGTAGCTAATAAGTATCTTTAACTCCATTGTAAGGGGATCTGAAACTTTGTTCTGGCTTCCAGGGGTAATAGGGATGCATGTGGTACCGATATACATGAAAGCAAAACATCTTTACATATAAAAAATTATAAAAATACATCTGTGAGGGACCCCATAATGATGAGATGATTGTTCATGTCCAGAACAATGTGTCTGCATCCTATTACTGTTTTGTCTTCAGCTTCAGCTTTAAGCTCTTCTTTCTGTAGAAACATCAAATTCAGTCCAAAGGACCTGCTGCAAATGTCTCTTTTTCTATTCCTCTGAGTCTTCCATTCTACTGTCCTCTTCAGGTTGCCTTTCTCAAGGGGAACTCTTTATTTCCTTGACCAGCTGAAAAGTAAAAGCTCTTTCAAATGTGACAGGAAACCATCCCTGAAATTTTGTCTGAGGTGAGCCAATGTGAGTTGGAGAGATGACTCAGTAATTAAGAGTATGTACTGCTCTTGCAGAGGACTCAGGTTTGAATTTGCTTCCCAGCACCCACATTGTACAGTTCATAACCAGTTGTAACTCTAGCTCCAGGAGATCTAATACACTCTTCTTGACTCTGTGGTTACCTGCAGTTTACATGTGCACATAGCTACATACATATACATGTAAACAAAAATAAAATAAATATTTTAAATGAGTTCATGTAGGGGCTCAATGGTTGATATCCATTTATACCTCCAGTTTCAGGGTATCCTATCCCCTCTTCTCACCTCTGCAGACATTAAATACATGTGGTATATTGACATTAATGCAGGTAAAACACCTATACACACAAAATTCAAATAAGCAGCTGCAATTTTAAAATATAAGCCAATATGTATGGGTAGAACTAAGGTGTGATGGGATATGCAGAAGTGAAAATGACAGTGTCATTGTCTTGACCCTTTTTTGTATTTTTGGTTTTTCCAGACAAGGTTTCCCTGTATAGCCCTGGCTGTCCTCACCTCACTTTGTGGAAGAGGCTGGTCTTGAACTCACAGAGATCCTCCTGCCTCTACCTCCCAAGTGCTGGGATTAAAAGCATGCACCGCCATGTCCAGCCCGACTCTTTTTCTGTAACAGAACTTGGCAGGCTAAATATCTTACAAAGAAAGGAAGTTTCATTCCACAGATACTTGTTTATTCATTGCTGCCTTATTCACAATAGCTAGGAAATAAAAACAACCTCAATGTCATTCAGCTAAGGAATGGATAATAAAAACTTGGTGCATATGCACAATGAAATACTATTAAGCTGTAAAGAAAACTGAAATCATGAAATTTTCATGTAAATGGGTAGAACTAGAAAAGGTCATATTGATTGAGCTCACCCAAAACTAAAAAGATAAATAGCACATGTTTTTCTTCATCTGTAGTTCCTAAGTCCAATCCTCAGGTGTGAGTATACAAAATGTAGTAACCATATAAACCACATTAAGTGTAGTTACTGTTTCTCATCAAAGACTCCTCTCTTTACAGAAATGGGGGACTATTACAGAAAACCACAACCTGAACACAGTGCAGAGATCAATGGAAAATGAAAAGTGCAGCCCCAACAGATACATCTGTATCACAGCTCCTGCATCTATGGTTCAGGGAACATTACAATAGGTGTTTGAATAGTTGGTCCTATTGGTGGAACTGTTTGGGAAGTAGTAGTAGTAGGTGTGGCCTTGGTAGAGGACATATATCACAGGGGCTAGCTTTGAGGCTTCAAATGCCTTCCACCATCTCCAGTGTTCTCTCTGCCTCCTGCTTACATAAGTATGTAAGCTCCCAGATGCTGCTTCAATACCATATTTTGGCTGCCTGCTGCTATGTTCCCCTCCATGATGGCAATATCTCTCTGGAACTGTCTTGGCAAAATAATCCCTTCCTTCTACAAGTTGTCTTGGTCACCATGTTTTATTACAGCAACAGAAGAGTTAACTAATACAATCAAGAAGTATGCTATTTAACAGTCTCTCCTAGAAATGACCGTAAAAATAAGATCAGAACAATGGCAATATCAATGGATATACTAAAATGGGAGGGGTGAAATTTCATGGTGTCTCACTTCTAGCCAAACAACTACAAGAATCTAATGACTACTGGGAAGAGAATTAGTCTCTCCCAGTGTGAGCCCCCTTATTGGTTGTCCAATGTAAGGTGGCCAGCTTTGAAACAGTATGTCCCCAACAACAAATATGGGCTGAGGAGATGGTGTGTTTATTTTGTCTCATGGTTCTTAAGGTCCAAGAACATGGTGCCAACATTTTCTTAGCCTCTGTCACCACAAGCGTTTTAAGGTGAAAGAGCAAGAGAGTACTTGAGGAAGAGTAGCATGAGAGAGTCAAGAAAGCCAAATTTGTTTTATAACAGTCCATTCTTCTAGTACCTAATATATTCTTGCAAGAACTACATTAATCCCTTCATGGGGATGGAAAGTAACTTGCCTAAATACCTGTTAAAGGTCTTATTACCTCTTGACAATGTTAAATCAGAAGTGAAGCCTTAACGTGAATTTTAGTGGAGACAAATCATATTGAACCATACCAGTCTATGAGTAGACATTTTTTTGAATGCCTGAGTTATTCCCTATGACCAGACTGGAGTTAAAAATTCATGGATCATCCAGTGAGGCAGAAAACAGAATCCACATATCTGCATATATTTTGATGACACAGGTTAACCAGGGAGAAGTTTGGTCAGAAACAACAGTGAATTTAACAGCCTTTGTTTTTAGCCTAAATTGCTCATAGATCTTTTCTGATTTTCCTCTGCCTTATGCTCCTGATGTTAAAAATTCTTTTTGTTAAGTTGAAAGATATATGCAATATTAGCATTAATATTTTCCTAGAGGTGTTTGAAGATTTGCAAACTTCTAGCATCATTTTTATTTTCTATATGAGAAAAGTAAAGCTCAGATTTATTTCTATTTTCTTCATTAATATTAAAATATACTGTAGAAATTAGATGGACCCTATGCATCAGTTTGAAGTAAACAATATTCACTCAGTAATATCTTCTGGGGATTTTTTATTTGGAGGTGTTGAGCTAAATATGAACTTGCCAGAGACATTATGAAAGGAATTTCAATAAAATAAAAAAAGACTGTATTATTTTCTCTGAACATTATTCAGTGGTTTGGGAGTTAGGCTTTTGTTGAAGGCCAGCTTCATGGATTGTGTTTGTAAAGTATTTGTCAACCATGTTGTTATAAAAGGTGAAAGCTTCGATCACTGAAGCAATCTTCAGCTTCTAATCATTTCAAATTTGAATAATATTCTAAATTACATTTAATGCCTAAAGGAAGAAATGCAGAGTGTGGTGGTCACAGGTGGGTGTGTGTGTATAATAAAGAAAGAAAATAAAAGTCACTTAAGTAAACAAGAGCCTTTCAAGAAAAATCCCAACAACTTTACAACCAGCACACACACACACAGACACACACACACACACACACACACACACACACACACAAGTGCATAGAACCAAAGAAATTTAGAAGGAAGAATAAGCAAAGATGTTTGTAGTGCTACTTAAAGGTTAAATAAAAATTAGCAGAGGCCAAATGGAGTTATTACGGGCCAAGAACAGCTACATATGTGGGAGTTGAAAAGAACTTTAAAATGCTGAAACCTCCATACAAGGGCAAGGAAATTGAATCCAAAGTATTAACACCCACCAAAAAGAAAAGAAAATTGTGGGCAATAAACTAGAAACACTTGAAAATCAAGGTTTCATTGAAATTGCCTCATGAATGGGAGAGAACCAGAGGTTCAGGCTTTCAGAAAATGAAGCAAAATAATTTTTTTTTTAAGAAAAAAATTTCCTCCTTTCCCTTTGGCCTCACTGCCATTGGCCGACAGGAGTTCTGGTCCAGATGGGGGTCACAAGAGCTGAATAGCTGTCCCTGCCCCTCACATGCTGCAGCACTCAGGAGAGCAAGCCATGCACCCTGCCAGGATAGCACACTACAGCTGGTCCTGGATATGGGGGTTGTGGGTGAGCCAGCCCTGAGGGAGTGAGTGTGGGAGAGTCAGCCCTGCCTTTGGTCTGCTTTGTGGTGGTGTTATCTAGGGAGAGATCTCCTCCCCTCCCTTTTGCCCTCACCACCATTGGCCTACAGGAGATCTGGCCCTGATGGGGTCACAGGAGCAGGAGAGCTCTCCCTGTTTCCTCCCATGCTGCAGCAGTGGGGAGAGCAGGCCTGGCACCTTTCCATAGTAGAACTCACCATGCAAGTGGTGGCTGCAGGTCCAGAACCAGGGCTTTGAGTTGGTCCACCCCAACATCTACCCCATGGATGAATTGGTGGAGTGCAAGAAGAAGAGGTCAGTTCTACAACCCAGGACTTCAGGATCTCTAAGACACAGGACAGTAACGGCATATCTGAGAGGGGTTCCAGTACTGATGGAGTAGCAGAAACCAGGGCACTCTTACCAGACCAAAGAGTCATTACAATGAATATTTGGAAGCAGAATGTGTGGACAAAGGATTATATTGTGGGACATACTGAGATATACTACAGCTTCCACAATGATCTGTTGTTTTTATGCTGGGACAGATTGCAAGGGTGGAGGGTGGGTCTGAGGGGAGGTGGGAAATGGGAAGGAATAGGGTACATGATGTGAAATTCACAAAATAATTTTTTTCAATTAAAAAAAGAAGAAAAATATCACATTTCATATCATGATCAAACTGCTTAATTGGGGAAGCTTGTAAGGCAAAATATATACATATATGCAAAGGAACAATAGAGAAATTATCCCTATTGGTTTACTTTTATAATTCATCTTACTATTGGAAAGGATATAAACTTTTGTTTCTTGAGAGTCTTGAATTCAGACAAGTCTTGATCTTTGTCTACAGCTAAAAATGACCTTGAACTCTTGATCTTCCTGCTTCCACATCCTGAGTGTTGGAATTACAGGTACATGTGACCACAGCTGGCTTAGGAAATAAACTTCAAAGAGACAAAATTTGACAGGAAATGCTGTGAGAGGATTAGGAGGTAGCTCAATCAGTAAAGCACTTGTCTTGAAAGGACAAGTACATGAGTTCAATCCTCAGAATCCACCCCCCCAATTAAAAAAAAACATGCATTTAGTGATACTTGGTTGTAATTCTAGTGCTGGAAAGCAAGAAACCAATCCAGATAGTGTGTGTGTGAGTTTATTTATTACTTCAAGTTACATGTCCATCACAGTGCCCTCTTTCCACCCCTCCTGGTACCACCTCTACCCCCTCTCCCTCCTAGCCTACTCCTCCAGAGTGGGGTGTCCCTACATATCAGTCCCCTACCCCAATTCAGTAGTTATATGATGGCTAAGAGCTTCCTCATGTACTGGAGGCCTACATGGCAGCACCACTAGGGCAAAGTGTCTCACTAACAGGTAACAAAGTCTATGTTCCTGTTCCTTTTGATATGTTGGTTGTAAGATAGTTATCCTGTACTACGTGGCTAAAGTCCAAATATAAGTGAATATATTCCATGTGCATCTTTCTGAGTCTGGGTTAGTTCACTCAGGATGAGCTTTTCTAGTTCCATCCATTTGGCTGCAAATTGCATGATTTTGTTGTTTCTGATGGCTGAGTAGTATTCCATTGTGTAAATATACCACAGTTTTATATATATTCATCAGTTGAAGGACATCAGCTGCTAAGCCTAGCCTAATCTGTGAGTCAGTGAGAACCTCCAAAACACTGTTCTGGAGGAAAGACACGTGAAGGTTACATCTCGACTCCACACAAATGGACAGAGGATACTCTCACATCACTGTGTAAAAATGTTTTCTATAAAACCATGTAAGAGGGACTGGGTAGGTGAATCAACACTAAGACCTCATAGTGCACTTCCAGAAGACAGGTGCTCAGTCCCAGCACAGACGTCATAGCTCACAGCCACCTATAATTCCAGCCTCATCTTCTGGCTTCTTTGGGCACCTGCACTAATGTGGATAAACCCACACATAAACATGTAATAAAAACCAAACATATGACAAGGAAGATAGGCAAGGTGATGTGCACTTATGTCAGTACTCGGGAGGCTTAGGCAAGAAGATTGTGAGTCAGAGGCTAGCCTGAGTCATATAGTTGTATCATGTCTTAGCAATCCAAACCAAGGTAAAGGTACTAATGAATCAAAGAAACTGAAGAATATGACAGAGAGGGAAATCATCGAATCATATGAATACAAGTTAAAATGCAATGTTGATAGAAAGATGAAAGGAGAAATTTTAGGTTATTTCAAAGGCATGTGATGGGCTGGGGGCTGGCTAGGCCTCTGGAGAATGAAATACAATTCACATTAGCTGATCTTTAAAGCAGTGTCCCAACATTAGCTCGTTTACCTTTTGCCTCCCTTCAAAGAGGTAGTGTTGAAGTGACCTGCCCAACAAGGTCGTACAGGGAATAAGTGGCAGGGATAGGACTTAGTTCAGAGCTGACTGGAAAACCTGCTTTCTTTTCAGATATGTCTAGACAGTACAAGATAACTCCCAATGCATTCAGTACAGTGGAGTCATCTAAAGGTTTTCATTTGTCAGTTCCACCATCCCAACAGCATTGAGGACAAGGGAAATTTTTGGAGTGCTTCACATCTATGGACACTGAGCAGTAGTTAACAAATGTCTATTTTCCCAGAAGTAAGGTCTGGTGAAGGTCACACAGAGGGCAACAAGGCTCATCTCCACATGCACAGCTGTTTAACAAATGATGGGCATGCAATGTCCTTTGCTATAAAGGACAAAGAAAACTGAATTTCAACAACAAAAAAATGTCACAAAGAAACGATATATTCATAGTTTCTTAAACTGTGGGTTGACCCTGTATGGAGTAGCATAAGTGCATGTAGAAGTGACAGAGATGTGTTAACTGTGCAAGTTTTTTGAATGTCTGAAAAAACAAAAATATTGTTTTAAAAGTGTAATGGACTCTGGCCATTACTGATATTGCTCAGTTAAGAGAGTTCTGGCCTACTATGCATGAGGCCCTGGTTTCTATACCCAGCATACCGTAAACCATAAACTAGGCTTGCTGGCACACACATGTAATTTCCGAACCTGAGAGGTGGAGGCAGGAGGATCAGAAGGTCAAGATCATCTTGATTACATGGTGAGTTATCACAGTCTGTTAGCATGGTGAGTTTGAGGCCAGCCTGAGTTATCAAAAAATTTTCCCAAGGAAAAAAAAGCATAATGAATCTGATGTGTTTCAGGCATTGCCTATATATGCAGCTCCCTCACAGCTTCAGGTTTAAACATATAGCATGCATATTTTATGATGTGCATATTGCCATACCATGCAACAACATTGAATCCTGGAACACCTCATGCAAGATGTGTTCTGAGTCATGTGATTTTACTCTATGTACAAAGCTTTCTGCTCTTTTGGAAGCACAATGATTCATATGGAAAAACAAAGACTTGTGGTGATTGCCTGTTATAATTACACAGTGTGGCTATCAAATTAGTACATCTTTGGTTGTATTGTGTCAGAATGTTTTATTTTACAAATTACTGTTTGAGTGTCTTACTTGAGTTTCATTAGTCATAATGAAATATAGTTTGGTTCAGGATTAGGGCAGAATTTTCCAACAATTTCGGGAATAGCCCTAAATATACTTCTGCTATTTTCTATTACATATTTCTGTGACAGCATTCTCAACATTGGCAATTACAAAACAAAATGGTAGTCAGCTTGAAACTGTTGTAGGTACTTTCTGTCCAGCACTCAGTCAACATTTAACCCTTTACAGAAAAATAATGAACATATTCATGTCATGAGTATTCAAAATTGGTTTTTCACATTTGATAAATGGTAAAACTATTGTGTATGCTAAAGCATTGTTTTAAAAATAAATTTCATTGTAGTTTCTCGTCTACTAATGTTTGATTTGTATATATATTATATACACCTGAAGCCATGGAAACACCTCTCAGATGAAAGGGAAGATGGTTTAAGGAGATATATGATGAAGTGTCTTCTATTTTTCATAAAGTGTTTCACACTAAATATGATAGCATGAAAATAGTTTGCAAGAAAACACTTCAAGCAATTGATTTTTTTCCTACTCTTTAAATTTATGTCAGTTATCCTTTGTGAAGATGAGATTGTATTAGGGCTTTCCATACTGTGCCCTGGGACAAGACAGTTTAGTATACTTTTTGGTGCCAACACCAAACTTCACTTAGCCTTCCACTCACATTTCCCATGGCATCACAACTGCTTTCTTTGACTGCAGTCTGGACCCTCTTAGTTAGCATCCGTCCAACTGCTGCTAGAATAAACCTCATAAAACGCAAATCTGACAATGTCAGTTCTTTGCTTAGGACTTGTCAGTGACACTGGTGCCTGCCTTTCCAGACTCATCTCTCGTTCCCTCAAGCACTCTTCACTTTAACTGTATCAAATTACTCTCTGCTCCCAAAGGGAGGAAGTGCTACTGTCTTTTGTGCTTGCTATTCTCCGGGTCCAAGATGTCTTTTCCTTTGTTTTTTTAATTTTTGTTTTTTTACTGACAATGTCATCTTTCCATTAGTTCAAATAACACATTCTCAGTGAACCATTCTAGAGCCCATCAACCAGAATCATCATGACTTTTTTTGTACATTCTTTTCTGAACATTACTCATTTCTGAAATATTATATCACCATCAATATATATGTATATTATGATGACAACCCCTTTCCCCACCGAAAAGCTGTGGTTCCTTAGGTAGAGCTTTTAGGATTAAGAAAATGTCAGAGTTGTTCCTTTATATTTGTTACCACAGCAGCAACATCACTCATTTAATAAACCTTTAATTGTGTCCCTATGAAGTCGCAGGTCCATGCTAGATCCCGGGAGTATAACAGTGAAAAATGAGGACTTTTTTTTTGGGGGGGGGGAGACAGACAAAAGCCAAATGAAACAAATAAAATTATAGCACATTAGCCAACATATAAATTAATAACATTTTAGAAGTATCAATAATCAAGTGAGGTTCTTTAGAACTTTTTCGCTATACACATCCTTTTGATCTCCTTTCTTCTTGCATATAAATGGAACCATGAAACAAGTTCTTGCCAGTAGGATATGAGCAGAGGCAAGGTATGTCAGTGCACAACTGGATGCTGTTTTATTCTGTCTTCTGTCTCTCAGCCAAAAGCCGAAGATCCAATGAAAGATTTTTATAGGTAGTATACAGCAGACCATGTCATGGGGGAAGTCTTGATTTCACATTGACTCTGTATAGCGGGTGGCCCACTGATCACCTAACCTGACAGTGAAGTGAAAAGGAAAAAGTTCAGTTCTATTGGGACAATGATGAATCAGAATTCTTTGCTAAAATAGTCAGCCTTGATACACAGTATCCTGGTGTCTCATGACCAATGGTAACACAAAAATCTGAGACAGGACATTTTTCCCCTGTCACAATGACTCTTGATTGCCATGTGTAGCATGTAGGTTCTTCAACTCTCCTCATCACATGCCCATTTCTCATTCACAGAAAGGCTGTTAACACCCTGCCCATAGCAAATACCTCCAACTCCAACCATGTCTCATAGAAAAACATCTTCTTCAGGTAAACAGGTTCTAATGATATCCAGCTAGCTAATTACTTCTGTGGACACTCTTTATACTGCTACATTTCTTCTTCTTCGAATCACTAAATGGTATCATGTGTCATTTCAAAACTTGAAGCAAAACATGATGAAAGATTTGACCTCTGTCTTGGTGTGATGAACCATTTGAACACACACTGTTCTGACAAGAGTCAGGGTGTGATGAGGCAAATATTCTCCTTGTCAATTAATTAAACCCATACCATTTCAGTAGTCTTGGTTCATGACATACAGGGTAATTTGGTCAAGCTTTCCCAATTATAGAGAAACATTTGCTGAGACTTGGGCAGAGCTAATGTGCTTGCTTCTGAATTGAGTCACATGCGGTCTACAAATATTGCCTCTGCTTCACTTTACTTCAGCTGAGTCATTTCTGGATAAGAAATTAAGGTTACTAATTACATTAAGTATCCACAAACCTACTGGGACATGTTTTAAGAACTTGATGAGTTCAATACTAATGAATATTGTTCCATTTGGCATTTGAAAATATGAATAAGGTTGATGTGCACTTAAAGGAAATAGGGAGGCCATGTGGACTATTTCTGTGAAAAAGGCCAAAATGGCATCTGGCTTTCAAATTGTTAACATAATTAAGAATAACATGTTTAAAAATTCATAAAAAATGAAAACCAGGTGTAGTGCTGCATGCTTGTGATCCCAGAACTTAGGAAGTGGAGGCAGGAAGATCCCGAGTTTAAGAAGTTCAAAACCAGTTTGAGCTCTGTAGCAAGAGCCAAAACAAAGAGAAAATGAACATCTTTAAAGATGATTAAAAAATATTGAGGAGTACATGATAGTATTCTAGCTTAGCACTTTTCTGGGGAAGAATATGCTGCCTGGGATGAGGTGGTCATATTTCAAAACAAACCTGAGCCATTTGCTTTTATTGTAGCTTGAGGTAGGGGGTAGAGGGAGAGCCATTATTTGGCAACCATATTTAACAGGATGTCCATGAGTCTAAGTTGCCAGCAGGAGGGACCAGTGACAGAAGACACTTAGCTATGCCTATATATTAAAGGACACATTTCTGTAGGTGTCAAGACACTAAGAATTACTGGTGTTCCATCATTCTGGAACAACAACAAATTGCCAAAATACAGCCTTAATACTGAAATCACACTTGTTTGAATCCTGGATATATCACGTACTGGTGGTATGTGCTCCAGCTTTCTTACCTGATGGAATAGAATACTGATACTATGAGTATTGAATGGCACTTAAACAGCATTTATTAATTACACTGACTAGCACTCATAAGGACTCAGTAAATGGTGAGTATTAATAATAATCCTTCAAAAATCCACTTTCCCTGTAAATCTTCCCCATTATCATTATGGAGAACTATATGCTTGGAAAGTTGTAACAAATGGCTAAACAAGATAGTGAAGTATGTTCACAAAGTTTATAGCAATTTTGTTATTTCAAAATATTTCAAGTCACTGCTAGAAAGGGAAATAGACAAGTTAGCAATTATGACACAATAAGATTTTGTTGATAGGCAAATTGTCTTCTTTCACAAAAGATAAACCTGTCATCTTTGGTCTTGAACAAAACCACAGATGTGATTAGAAACCTCAGAGAACAGGTAGAATTATTTAAATGAGATTCCACAACTCTATATTTCATACCTATGAGAAGCTGTTTATTCAAAATTATGTATAATGGCACGGTTGTGGAATTTCCTTGCTAATAAGGATAAAATACTAATAAAACATTCATTTTTCATTAGCTCCTTGGTGCTTATCATAACTGTTTTCAGTATCATTATTTAATCAACATTAATTGAAAAAGAGCAAACTTTTGCAGTGCAGGTCTAAAGTATGCAAGAGGGCTTAAATATTTAGTATATGAAAATGAACTGTTCTGTTCATCACCATTATGTGACATAGTTTAGCATTTTTGTTGGCAGGCTCTGTATATCCAAGTCATATAGGACAGTGCTTGTACATCATTTCAGAACCTCTGGCCTCATCTCCCACTCAGCCAGTCCAGGGTGATCAATGAGGAAGCTTTGAGCAGCTTTAATGTAGTGCTCACCCTTGTTATTGACCAACTACAAATAACTTTCTCTTCTGTCCCTGAGACTTTTGTGACCTCTTAGAAGTAATTTGGCATTCAGGCAAAAGCAACCTGGAAGGGGGTTTGAAAAAAAAATACACTTGGGACAACTTTTAGCTAGTGAGGAAGTAAAGCAACTAAGATGGGCTTATAGGTGGCTATACTCTCTGTGGTAGTATACTGGATTACACATCCATGAATTGGCTGTTCTTCCTTATTTCATGTCTCCAATCCTACACCCTGCCTCTGCTATCATATACTCAAAAGTATTCACACAGAAACTTCAAGTTCTGTTTTGGAGGCAAATTTTTTTCTAAGTTGTTGACATATTGTATATTTTTCCTCTCATGAAAGTAATGCCAATAGGGAGACAGCTCAAATACAATGAGTATTTGTTCCTGTACTTCACATTAAAGCAAAATGATCATTATTGATTCACTTTTATCTATATGTATCACTTGAAGTTTACAGAATAAGGCAGAGTTTGATGGCAGGGGCCTGGATCTCATAACAAATGTTTAAAGAGCGGTTTTGTTCATTTTCTGTGACAAGTCACAACATCATGTTACTTTGGAAATGCTTGACTCAGTTAGTCTTTTTGCTACCAGTGCTAAAACTTGGTGGCCAAGTTTGAGTGGCAGTTTGACTCCAATTGGGAGTGGCTATAAATTTTGACTATACTTACAACAAGTCTGGGCATCTTTGACACAAAGCAAAGGCAGGAGAGCATATAGCAGCCACCATTCAGTGTTGCTGTACCCCAACTCTGGACTCTTGGGGACGGGGGCAAGATGGCACAGAGTCATCAACACAGACTCCAGGACAGGCAAGAGGCAGAAGCAGACTCATTTTATCCAGGAAGATGATGCCCCCTTTATACCCTCCGCCTGCATAGCATCCCATTGGCTCCCAGACTGCAAGCTGCTGTTGTGGCTCTTCCTTGTTGGTTCGTATCTCTTCACCTGATGTGGTGTCATCAGCTTCTCAGCATGTTCAGGCAGGTCTCAAGCTGGCTCTATGAGGAAGCCCAGCCATGCATGTGTGCTGTTTAGCAACAGGCCTTGTTTCTGCTCAATGGCAGGCCTCGTTTCTCCTACAATTCAGCAGTTCTAAGTGAGGGTAAAAGTATGTGGAACCCCAAATCACCCAGATTAATTTATTTTCCGAGGTTGTCCTGGCTCTGGACTAGGTTTTGCATATAAAGTCTGTAGGGCAGTGATGGTGTGCATATTTTATCTCACAAACCACCACTGAATATTTTTGGTAGTGGGCTCTGTAGGCCCTGTACTAAAAATCACTTCTGTGTAGTAAGAAAAGACTCCATTATGAGTTAACCCTATGGTTTTTTTTTTCTCTCCCTGACTTAGGAGTTTTTGAATTACTCTCTGAGATATTTCATTCTGCCTGAGACTTTTAATGTAAGTTTGCTATCTTAAAAAAATGTAACAAGTTCATCATCTGAAAAATTCTAGTAGGATGTGTGTGGTGGTTTGAATAGGTATGGCCCCATAGGCTCATGTGTGTGAATGTGTGGCCTATAGGGAGTGGCACTTTTAGGAGGTGTGGCCTTGTTGGAGTAGGTATGGCTTGATGGAGGAAGTGTGCCACTGTGGGAGTGTGTGTTGAGGTCTCAGATGTTTAAGTCCGGGCTCAGTGGCACACAGATCTTTTCCTGCTATCTGTGGATCAAGATGTAGAACTGTCAGCTCCATCTTTAGCACCATGTCTGCCTCCATGCTGCCATGCTTCCCACCATGATGATAATGGACTAAATCTCTTAACTGTAAGCCAACCCCAATAAAATGTTTTTCTTTATAAGAGCTTCTGTGGTCATGGTGTCTCTTCAGAGTGATAGAAACTGTAAGGCAATACGTTTTATGAAAAAAAAGGTGCTTGCCCAAAGACATCTGGGGACATCTTTGGGGAACACAACTCTTTATTTTCCTTTCTATTGTAGAGTTTCTTCCAAAGCTGGAGATGGTGGTGCACATCTGGAATGCCAGCACTTTTGAAATGGAGAGAGGAGGATCTAGAATTCAAGTCCTGGACTGGTGAGATGGTTCTCCTTGTAAGGGTGTGGCTTGCTCTGGGAAAGCACCCATGGTCCCGTATAACTCCATTGAGAGGGAATCCAATGCCCTTTTAGGCCTTCTAAGAACCCGAAGAAATGTGTTACACACACACACACACACACACACACACACACACACACACAATTTAAAATATTTGACTCCAGCACGACTGTACATATTGAATTTGAGACCAGCCAGGACTACATGAGAGAGACCCTGTCTCAAAAAAGGAAAACAAACAAGAAAACCCAACTAAATAAAAAGAAAAATGTTTCTTCCAAATTTCAGTCTAGAAATCCCCAGAGGAGCTACAGTTATTAAATGAACTTTAGTGTAAAGCTGCATAAGTCCATTCCTGTGTGCATTTGAGCCTGTGGTGTGTTTTATAAGCTTTTAGATGCATTATGCTTATAATAGGATTTGGTCATTAGCAATACTAAAACTTTAGATGAACTATTTTGTATTTTGGATCTTTAAAAATTGCAGTTGTTTATTTTATGCCTGTAAGTGTTTTGCCTGCAGAAATGTCTATGTACTGCCTGTGGAGGCCAGAAGAGGGCATTAGATACCCTGAAAATTTAGTTATGACAGGTTGTGAGCCACCAGTTGGGTTCTGGGAACTGAATTCTGTTTCCCTGCAATATCAAGTACTCTTCACTACTGAACAGCCTCTCCAGCCTTTGTATTTGGTTTCCTTTAGCACACAAACCTATCCTAAAGCTTAAGGAAAATCACAAGGTTCCAACTTTAGTTGTATCAAATTACACTGCCTGTCTAGCTCAACCTCCATCCATCAGTAAAAGTAACTTTTATTCCATTGATGCAATTACTGTAAGAAGACCTAAAATACTCCACTTTGAATCAGGTCCACCATATTGGACCTAAGTTTCAGTTTCCCAGAGAGGTTAATCAGACTTCTTAGAAATACCATGAAGAAGGAAAAACCAATCAGAAATCACTCTGCCATCTGGCCTGAGGTTAAACCAGGTATGAGACAAACTAGATATGAGGTAACTGTTCACTGTAAACCAATCAAAACCACACAGGTACCTCTTACCATGAGCCCAGCCAATCCCAGTAAAGATCATGTAACTGCAGCTGGAAATCCCTTAGCTGTTTTTTAAAAGAGCCTGGGAGCTTCTCTCATGGTTGTCACCATTTTGTATGAATGGTTGACCCCTGCATGCTGGTAGGTTCTGCAAAATAAATGCTCTTTGCTTTTGCATACTATTTGAGTCTCAGATCTTCCTTCAGTAATTCTCAGACCCTTACAGTCATCTCGGAGGCTTACTGATGAATAATATCACCCCTTCTAGTTCTTTCTGAACTCTGGCTGGTTGGTTCAACTCAGCTGTTCTGGCTCAAACACTTCTTCAAGCTGACTCATTCAAACTGGCTTCTCTCACTTCTTATAGAATTGTTCTACTTAGCCTCAAGCTAACTCTAGTACTCTGTTCTAATCTTGCTCCTTCTCATTCTCTGGTTGATCTGCCTTTATTTATGGCTAGCTTGTTTTCTATACAACCCATCTTTGTAAAACTGTAAAACTGTGCTGGTAAAATTGCCTCCTATCTCTCTCTCTCTCTCTCTCTCTCTCTCTCTCTCTCTCTCTCTCTCTCTCTCTCTGTGTGTGTGTGTGTGTGTGTGTGTGTGTGTATGTGTGTGCTGTTCTCTTAAATGACCTCTCCTTCCTGTCTGTTCTTCTGAGAGTTGGGCATATCCTTCCTAACTCTGACTCCTTTTGTCACATCTTTCTCTGATTTGCCACTTGTCTGCCCCTCAATTAGACATCACTTTCAAACATGGGTGCTTCCTTTTGCAAACTAACTTTACCTATATTGTTTGGGATTAAAGATGAGTACTAAGGGCATGTCTGCATTCCAGCTAGACCACACAGACCTAGAAAGTCTTTGGATGTAATTAGAGCAGCCATGTTGCTGGATTAAAATTTCTCTACATCGGGGTCTCGGCCAAAGACGGAGACTTTACTCCAGCAGCTGCTGTGGGGGCAGCGGCAAAGGAGTTGGTGCTCTATCAGTCGCCGCAGGCACAGCGCCCTGAGGCTAAGACACGATGAGCTGCAGGGTCGGTGACCTGAGCCCCAAACAGGAGGAGGCACTGGCCAAGCCGGAAGCTTTGACCTGCAGAAATCAGAAGCCATGCTCCAGAAGCATGTGGAATTCCGGAAGCAAAAGGGCATCAACAACATCATCAGCTGGCAGCCACCAGAGGTGATCCAACAGTACCTGTCAAGCGGCAGGTGTGGCTACTACCTGGATGGCTGCCCTGTGTGGTACGACATCATTTGGCCTCTGGATGCCAAGGGTCTGCTATTTTCCACCTCCAAGCAGGAGACCACAAAGCTAGGGAAGAAGATAGAGACCATCACCATGATTTATGACTGTGAGGGACTTGGCCTCAAGCACCTCTGGAAAACTGCAGTGGAGGCTTATGGAGAGTTTCTCTCCATGTTTGAAGAAAATTATCCTGAAACACTGAAGCGTCTGTTTGTTGTTAAAGCCCCCAAGCTGTTTCCTGTGGCCTATAACCTCATCAAGCCCTTCCTGAGTGAGGACACTTGTAGGAAGATTATGGTCCTGGGAGCAAACTGGAAGGAGGTTTTGCTCAGGCATATCAGCCCTGACCAGTTGCCTGTGGAGTATGGAGGCACTATGACTGACCCTGATGGAAACCCTAAGTGTAAGTTCAAGATTAACTATGGGGGTGACATCCCCAAGCATTATTATGTGCGAGACCAGGTGAAGCAGCAGTAGGAGCTCAATGTGCAGATTTCCCGAAGCTCCTCCCACCAAGTGGAGTACGAGATCCTTTTCCCTGGCTGTGTCCTCAGGTGGCAGTTTATGTTGGAGGGATCGGACGTGGGCTTTGGGATTTTCCTGAAGACCAAGATGGGGGAAGGGCAGCGGGCAGGGGAGATGACAGAGGTGCTGCCCAGCCAGAGATACAATTCCCACATGGTCCCTGAGGATGGGACTCTCACCTGCAGTGAGTCAGGCATCTATGTCCTGCAATTTGACAACACCTACAGCTTCATCCATGCCAAGAAGGTCACTGTGGAGGTCCTGCTTCCAGACAAAGCAGCAGAAGAGAAGATGAATCAGGAGGGGGCAGTCACCTTTAAATAACACTTCCCCCTGCAGCAGATCTGGCCCCCCTCAGTGTATTCCTGTCAGTTTCTTTGTAGTAGTCATTTTCCTACAACTTAGTAGCCCAAAGAAACTGGGCTGGAGGGAAGACTTCAGACTGGACAGGAGATTTCCTTTCAGAATCAGAAGAGGACAAATAGCTAGTGTGGGTGTCCTTGTCATCAGATTATAAGGAGTCTCCACAGACTGGCTGTAATGATGTCTACCTTGTAGACCTTGCCAACTTTACCTGCCCATTGACAGCTGAGATATGGAGGGGAAGGGTACACAGGATGGCAGCAGGGAAGAACTTAGAAGTGAAGAGACAGGGATGTTACATTCAGGGAAGCCAGCTGCGGGACAGAAACTTGCTCCTAAATGAATATGGTACAAACGTCCATGATCGTAATGATGGTTGCAAGGTAGAAAGCTGCTAGACACGTTTTGAGGATCTGCAGCTCTTTGAAACATTTTTTGTCATAAGGCTTGAGTATCTCCTGTCCATCAGCTCCCACTACCTCCCCGCCCCCAGTCTCACTGTCTGTCTAATTCCTAATGGTTGCCAGAGACACAGAGCTTTGTGAGACTCTGGTACCTAGCCATTGTTTTTCAGTGAAGAAAAGAAAGAACCTCCCTCAAAAGCACAAGGGTAATTAACTTCAGGGATCATAGATAGGAAAGGGCCGTGGAAGCTTTGGGCGCATCCTAAGCCTCTCACTAAGTGAACCTCCATTTCAACAACCCTACACAAAAATGACAAGTGGGACCAAAACAACACTTACTAGTGCACTTCCCGGTCTAGTCTCTCACAGTGCCTGAGAACTCCTCTCCTGAACTGAGCAAGGGCTTGGCAGGCCCTTCTCTGTGGAGGCATGTAATGGCTTCCTCTTGCCTGCAGATGCAGTTAACCAGGGAGGGAGGTCAGTCAGGAAAGGTGACCCTAGGATAATAAGCAAACATTTGAGTGAGGGGCAAGGGGCAGCGACAGGCGACCTTGCAATAGCAGCTCTTTACCCTACACAACTTGCGAGCGAACGCCAGGTTATGGGTTGCCCGGAATTCCGGAAGGAGCCCCCAGGCCCTTGCTGGGATCCCCTCTTCCCTCGGAAGGGGGCTCCAGCCCACCAAGAGGAGGGAGCTCTGGGAAGGGGATCTAATCACATCTCAGGAGCATATCCTGGCCTTGGTTTACAATGCTGTTAGGTACAGTAACCAATTAATAAAGCAATTTTCAAAACAAAAAAATTCTCTACATCAAACAGAATTAAAAATGCTAAAACACAAAGTCCAGAGTTCTGTACTTAATTTAGACATTCCCAATACATTATCTTCACAGCAAATGTAAAATAATATTGGCAGTATGGATGAATAAGCTAGGAATCCTGGAATAATGCTTTTTTGTCTCTTAAGAGGTACTGCAAAAGACTGATCTAAATGTTTTCATAAATTTTCAAGTTTCATTAATGATCTTATCCAAGTTCCTTGTGGAAAGGCAGTTGTCTTTCTCTGCAAGATGCATGGCATGTTTAGTGTTCTTTTCTTTTTTTCCTAATGGACATGTCTACAAGGTAAGAGATGTAAGATCCTGGGTATCTGAAAATTAAAGAACACCAGCAAAGAGCCAGATGCTGTAGTTACAGAAGTTAGAAAAGTATCATAAACACCAGGTGTGCCATATAAATGCACAGGTTGTTTTTATTTTTAATACTGCCACACTATTATCATATGGTTCTAACATCTGTTCATTCCATTCCTGGCTTCCCACAGATAGCATTTATTAAAATCAAATACTCACGAGGCCTCACTTATGTTCCTTGAGCAGGAAGTGCCACTGTGGCCTTATTATGGAGTGTAAGTGAGCCAATAAAAATTGATTTTTATCAGTAAACTTACAATTATCCTTACAAGCCAATATAGTACTGTCTGGCTCTGGTGTTCATTCTATTACTTGCTAATCACTCTGTGGTTTCCACTAGTGTTTGGCCAACACATTTTTTTTCTCATTAATTCCAAATAATTGAAAAATGGGAGGAGGGGCCAGTTGAACTTTGAAGAAAGGTTGTATCAGAGCCTTTCAAAGGAATGCTATTTTCTTAGTTTCAAATAAGGCATATTTGATTGAATAACTGAATGTAAACAAGTAAATATTTTAAATAAGTGTTTTTACTTCATTCAAGTATTTTGATGAAAGGCTTATCTTATAAAATATTATTTCAAAAACAACCAAGCTCGCACATGGGAGGGAGGTAATGCTGATCTGAAAATCAAGGGCTGCTTCCTAACCAATCCTGTCAATCTTCAGCTCTTATTTTCTCATCTGAGAAATGAACCAACTGGAACATAGACACTAAATCTACTTCCAGTTTTAATGATTTCGGGTGCTATAAAACCTTGAATACTGGCTGGGCATGTATTTTTAATTTCAGCACTTGGGCAGAAGCAGGAGGATCATTGATTTCGAGGCCAGCCTGGTCTACAGAGTGATTTCCAGGACAACCAGGACTACACAGAGGCATTGTCTCAAAAAGCCAAAACAAAAACCCAACCCAACCCAAAACAAACCAAAATAATGGTTCAGTGAGTGATCAAATGCATTAATCCATCTCAGCCCAACTCTAAAAATTCTTGAAAGGTTGCTTTAACAACAAAACTATTTGGCTGACATTGTCATTGGTCTTACTTTGTACTCTGGCTAATCCTACTTCTTTTTTTATTCATTTCATAATTGCCAATGACATGAACATGTGAGTATAAAAAATCAAAAGGCTAAACTCTTTCTTTGGTTCTAAATAATAATAACAATAATGTGAAAAATCTTTAAAATAATATAGCAAATGTAAGTGGGGAAAGACAGGCATTTTGGTATATATAAGTCTATGAAACTATGAAAAAATGAATTCTGTCATTTGTAACAGCTTGGATAAAACTACAGATTATTATGTTAAATGAAATAAGCCAGGAAGAGAAAGACAAGTGGCACATCATGAACTCATTTGTGGAATTTGAAATACTTGATTGCATGGTAGTTGAGAGTACAATAGTGGTATCCAGAGATTGGAAAAGCAGAAAGAAGGAATGAGGAAATTTTGGTCAATGTCATCCAAGTTGCTACTAGAGAAGAAATTTTAGTATGATATTTTACAATTGGGCAAACTTTCCTTTGATATTGATTAGGTACTATTTGTCTCAGAAAAAGTAGTAAGAGGAATTTTTTTTATGTTTCCTCTCAAAGAAATGATGAATGTTTAAGATGATGATATGTTGTTATATATTATGTAATATACACATGTTAAAACATCTCAGTGTATACTATTAATATAAAGATTATGAAATGCTGATCATAAATAAAAATTTTAAAAGGTAGGCATCTTTGGAGAGCATATTTTAAAAAGACAATAGACAAAAATTTATATCCACAGCACACAATAAACACCTACAAATCAATAAAATCAATAGCTTTATACATATGAACAAAAATTTCAAGAAAAATAAATGTTGTAAACAAAATAGGTAGAGATGTTCTTCACATTACTTGAATGAAATAAAATAAAACTCACTGAAAATTCAATAAATACAAACCTAGATCATGCTAATATGTAATCTGAAAAGGATTGATAATAAATCCAACTAGAAAGTGGATAGGGGAAAGGACATATTTGTGGAAATTTAAATTTTGTAAAGGACAATTTACAGTATTCTCTCAAACTGGAATAAGTCTTTCACTTAGAAAATTTCCATTTAAAATATACATCCTGCAGAAATACTAACATATGCACAGGGTATGTACATGTATGTTCGTGGAAGAAATTGTATTTTACAGGAGGAAATTCAGAAGAAACATCCACAAAGAAGGCATAAATTTAAAAATCTGCCTTGACTATGGTGAGATTTCCACATTTCCCCTGGTTTTGACTTCAGAATCAAAGTCAGTTCTTGTACTTTCAGAAGACAATATAAACAGGACAGTGTTAGTCAATATATTTTCATATTGTAAAAAAGACATAGTAGTGTTTGTTTCTGTTTCTCAAAACATACAGCTATAAAGTGGGAGATCAGCCTGAGCTATATTCAACGATATCTTAAACCAAGTAAATCTAAAACAAACAGCAAAACAAAAAAACGAACAAACAAAAAAACCCAAAGCAAACACACAAACAAAAAAAAACAAAACAACATAAAACAAAAACCCACAGTGATAACTTTTGAAGTTGGCTTTCTGTGGCCCCTGGATTCAGGTCAGTCCTACTCCCAGCATGAGATTTTCTAAAGATGCTTGAATTCTATAAGGTTCTTGTTACATTATTACAAGATGATCTGGTACAATGACAAGAGTGAATCATTGTATCATGCCCTTTGCCTGCTCCTACTCTTTGGATTTCAATTTCTGTGGAAAAGCTTCATTTTCACCACCAAGGATCTCCTGCTTATGAAATCTCAGATTCCAATGTTCATTCTCTGATTATTGCAACTTAGTCTTTTCTCGATTTCGATATAGCTAGCCTTAGATATAGTGCACTAATCATTTCTTTAACAGCTCCATTTTTGTGCAGTCTTTTTGCCCTCTAGAGGCCTTGAAAAGGTCTTTCTGTTTCCCTTTAGCTGGGCCACTCTGATGTAACAGAGGCTCTTAGGGATTTAGACTACCCTCACTGCCAGTGTTTTCCCAAACTCAAGGTTCTCCATCAAGCAGAACCAGTGGCCTTTTCAAATGCAAATTCCACAACTCTCCTCCCCAATGAATTGCTTAAGCCTTTAAATGGCTCCACGTAACTCTTAAAATAAAACCCTTACTCTATTACACTAACACAGCATTCAGGATTAACTGTAGTTTGTGCCGGAAGGTACATTTCTTACCTCTCTCTCTCTTTGCAACTTAATGCTTCATTCACCTAGAGAGACTTGAGTTGTGTTTTGTAAACACTCATCATGTGTCTTTATTTATTAATATAAGCTCCCTTACTTGGTCTGCCCTCAGCACTCTCTGCAAGCCTAGCTCCAATTCATCCCTTAAAGACTTGCCTCAGGAGGCACCTCATCCATGATGAAGTCTGTAAGGTGACAGTTTCTAAACTCAAAATTTTCTATGGCCATTATAACAAATGTGGTACATAGACACTTAATGATACTAAAATATTGAGCAATCAGATAGCAGATGGTTGTATATCAGTCCTCCTCAGTCCATAAAATGCCTTAATATTTAAAGAGGTTTTCTCCTTTCCTGTCACCCTTTCCCTTCATTAGCTCCCTTTTATCAGCAAAATTCCTAGGTCAGACTGGGGCAGTAGCTGACACCCAGTAAGTAGTCAACAGGAACCCATGCTCAGCCTTCCTTTCTCCCATGCACAGGCACCACTGCAAACAGGTTCCACCAGAGCAACTTCCCATTCCTACCTAGTCTGTGCTGGTCAACAGGGTTGCTGTAGTTATAATTTCTTTTTGAGAACTATGACCCATCAGAACAACTTTTCAGGAATGTGCAAATCAATCAAAGCACAAGGTCACCATGTTATACCTTGATGAAAATGCAGTTTGTTGGATTAAAATAAAATTTACAAGTGAAGAATGTGTTTTCTTTCTGTCTTTTTAAAAATATGACTGGTTTCTTTCTATATATCCCAGTCATAACTAAAAGAATGCATCTTTAAGAGGGCTTGTGACATTTCTCTCACTATTCACAGTGTTTACAATATTATCAGATACATAATGGATGCTTGATAAATGTTTTTGAGTGGTTGTTGTGGTGACAGGTAGCCCACTCTTTAACAGATAGAAACAATTCCTATTTGGCAGAAGGCAAGAGAAAGTATACAGCGTCTTAGCTTCCTCTAAGCAAACTGCAACAGTTGGAGGGAGCAATTTAAAGTTGAGTGAAATTCTTTAGTATTGTTATCTCAAGTGTCACAATAAGGAATTCATTATTTTGTACTGTGAAAACTCACTCGTGTTATACCTAGAATGTAATCCTAAACCATTTGCATGCTGTTCAAACAATTGTTCTGCATATAGATTGGTTTGTGTGCCCATATGTTTAAAAATTCAGTTTAAAGGAACAACTGAATTAGTCTATGAGATTGAAACTTTTCTTCAACATTCTGTTTAGGTGAGAAAGAAGCGGTCCATATTCATTTACACGTTTAAAGAGGGATGGTGAGGGGGATATTCCAGGCTTGTCTTGCAGAGACTAAACTCAATAAGAACATTTCCCCTGTTTATCAGTTTTCTCCCTTGCCTGCCTGAAAGACCCCTGAAACGGGGACACCGCCCCTGGGGCCCAGCGTCCAAGGACAGAGACCGAGACCACCGGATGCAAGTGCAAGAGGCAACTTTATTGTTTACACAGGCGCCTGCGGACGCTACAGTCTTCGGGTGACTGAGCGTGCCGGGCTACAGTAAAGGTTGATTATATAGGGTTGGGGTGGCAAGAAGCGGGCTTACAGAAGCAGATGCATGGTTACAGGGTTCTCATTGGTTGATTTAAATGAGGCCATGGGTTCAGGTTAGGGACAAGCTTGGCATTTCTGAAATCAGACAAGGCTACCGTTAGCACACTCTGGACTTTTCTGATAAGGCTACTTTTCTATTGCCAGTGAGTCAGCCCCCAATTGTCTGACCACAGATATCCTGTCTTTGCTGGCCTCACCCAGCATGGAAAGTCCCCAAGCAACAGATATCTTGTCTTTGCTGGCCTCGCCCAGCATGGAAAGTCCTTATCTTAAACAGCAGCATGACTGGGATGGCAGCTAACAAATAGGCATGCTTAGCTGGGGGTCTTTCACTGCCTTCTGTATTGCAGAGGTTGGGACTATTTCTTAATGGTTTTCAGACTATAGTTCATTAAGATTACTGCAATTGGTGCCTGTCTCAATGATTTCACTAGTATCTGCTGCTAGCAGACAATAACGAGGGAGGTGCATATCCTTCTCAATCATATTTACACCTACTTCAAAATTATAACATCTGAAATATCTGCCTCTATATTGTCTATCCGGCCAAATGAATAAATTAGTTCCCAAAATCTCTTTTGGAGAAAAGTAAAAAAAAAAAAAAAAAAATCAGTGTTTCTGACTTTTCTAAGTTAAAATGCATTGACATTTCCCACCATGCCTACCCCAGCATTGTTTTAAGCAGAATTAAAATTCTGAATTAAAAAGAAAAAAAATGGAGAAATGGTAGATTTAGACATGAAGCCCAACCCTTTTATGATTCCCCATAGCTGTCTTTTTCACATGCAGGGGAGGTCTCTCTTCATTGATCAGCCTTCTTTTATTACATGGTGATGGTGTTCAGGGAGAAGCAAAGCAATCTCTAACACCACAAGGGTCAAAGAAATCATGGATTTGTGGATTAAACTTGCAAAAGCAGGGCATTGATGAGGACTGTTGGTCTTCTTTGGCTTATGTTAAATCTCAATTTGCAAATCAAAACAGAACCTCTGAGGGTGTTCTGATATCAGCTTGAATTCAAAATGGGTTACAATCTGCAGATTCCTTGATACAACATTTGAACTCAAAGCAGGAGGTGCAAAGGTGCCAAAACAAGTTTTTCATTCTGTGTCAACAGAGCCCTTAATCCTCTTCAAATTGGTTAAATAAGTCAGTGTAGAAGTGGCTTCATGGGAAGGAGTTTCATGGACTTGGAAGTGAGCAGATTTAGGGAGAATTAGTGAGATTCTCCAGAGAAGGCAGGACTGCTTACTTCAGCTGGTCACTCTGTTGGTGTGCATGACTTATAGAGGGTGAAAGCTAAATGTCTCTGAACTTCTCAATCTAGATCTCTTTATGGAACTCAATTCTGACTTGGCTCATGCCCCTGCCCACCTCCATTACTAGAGTGAAAGAATTTTCTATGTGTGTGTTTTCCTCCAGAATGAGATTCTGAAAGATGAGCCAATGAAGAGAGCTGTGAATTTACTGGAGGATAGCAAAGCAAAAGAGAAATGGGAATACAATGCACATGGGCAAATTTGCCTTTCTTATTTTCAATATTGTTGTCAATACACTTGTTTGGATTGTACTCATTGGCTTACATTGGAGAAAGAAGAACCATATGGGTTCATGAATTTCAAAGAAGGCAAATCCATGTGAACTGGTTCAATCTTAATTCAGAATAACCCAAAAGGGAGACCTTGGATAACAGAAACTTCTACTTCACGAATCAGTAAACTGTGATCTGCCTGTGTTGGTAAATAAAGTTTTACTGGAACACAGCAGCACGCCATAGCTCAAACATTTACATGTTGTTTATGGCTGCTTCTAAGTGCTTGTGACAATGACTGCATTACCTGCAAAGCTGACATTTGCTGTTTTGACAGAAGAAGTTTGGAACCCTGTTCTCCCCAGCACAGATCAGAAAGTGTGCAGTTTTCCTGAGAGGCAGTCAATGGATTTGATAAGTTTCTGGCAAGATTTATAGTTTATATTGTAAAGTTTAAAAGGAAATTTTACTTGCATGAACCTACTGAGAAGGCACAACAATGTATCATTTGCTCATTGATAAGGTTGATATCACATATACCTTTATCAATATAAATAATTTATGCCATAGATTTTTGTTCCTATGCAGCAATTGTAGTTATTGTTGAAGTATAGAAACAAAAGCATTATGTAAAATACTAACAATAATTGATATCAGTCAATAGCATTGATTTGAGTATCCATTTGAAATAGACAGCCGGTCCAGCAGGAGAAGCAGACATTCAAAAAAGAAGGTGGGTCTAGTGGGTCACACAATCTAAGTTCTTGGGAGACTGACGCAGGAGTACTCATACAAGTTTAGGTCAGCCTTGGCTATGAATTGTGGCTCTATCTAAAAATTAAATTTAATAAAGGATATTCCCCAAAGCAGACACTGTTCTAAATAACGATCATACCAAGCAATATATCTGGAAAGCTGGTGTTCATTCCTATAGTGATTTCAAAAATCTTGCAAACAGAAATAAGCCAATGAGTGGCTAGAGTGATAGCTCCGTGGATAAGAACACTTGCTGTACAATCTGGAGCAAGCGAGCTAGAGACTGTTGAACAGAAGGAGTGGAGCAATGCCTAATTCAAAAGACCATGTTTCTTCAAGCTCTTCAGGCAGTGATTCTGACAGTGAAGTTGAGAAAAAGTTAAAGGGGGAAAAGCAAGGGGAAAACCTGTGAAAAAGCAAAAGCCTGGGGAGATTTCTAGAGCTCCAGCATCTTCCAAGCAGAGTAGCAGCAACAGAGATGACAACATGTTTCAAATTGGAAAGATGCGATACATCAGTGTTCAGGACTTTAAAGGAAAAATTCTAATTGATATTAGACAATACTGGATAGACTCAGAAGGTGAAATGAAACCAGGGAGAAAAGGTATTTCTTTAAACATGGAGCGATGGAGCCAGCTGAAGGAACAAATCTCTGACATAGCTGATGCAGTAAGAAAGCTGTAGCCATATCAAACCTGTACTGCTGTAGTTGTTTTAATCTGCCTTTTTACATTGGCTTTTGTTTTCTAATCATTTTCCAAGCTGTTATATATTTGAATTGCAGAACAATTCGTAAGATGAATACTTTTTTAAAATGTGCATTATTAAAGTGTTTTAAGTGAAGCTAATTGTCAACCTTATTAAAGAGGATTACTTTGTGCCCCCTACCTAGTGTATAATAAAGTCAGATCATTACAATCTTTAAAAAAATGAACACTTGCTGTTTACACAGAGGACCTGGGTTCATTTCCCAGTACCCATATGATGACTGCAGTTCAAGGGGATCAGACACCTTCTTCTGGCCTCCAAAGGTACCAGACATGCACATAGTACATACATGTAGGAAATAAACTCCTACACATTGGATAAACAAGCAGTAAGCCCATGAGAGCAAATGCAAGGAGCTCAGAATATAGGACAGAAGGATGAGGAATGACTGGCCTTGTGCCAGTCACCTGGATGCTGTTGCTGGCATTAGGCTAGTGGAGTTGCCTTGATTGTCTTGTAGGAGTTTGTCCAAGTGTAGAATGTCAACTTTGGCTTTTTTTTTTTTTTCTGCATCTTGCTGATTTTACCCATCACAAAGTATGTGAAGATTATTTTGGAAAGCCTGACTGATGCACTTAATGTAAGCACATTTTATTGTGACATTTTATTTCCTGAAAAATACTGCATGGATGTTTCTGTCTTTATTTATCCAAGTGACAGTGTAAAGCTGTAAAAAATAATAAATATCACTACCCCTTCCTAGGAAGGCCTTCTCCTCAGTTCATGAGAACCTGACCTCATGACCCCTGGGGACATTCCACAGAACTTGGTCCAGGTCCCCAGGACTATCTAAATTTACAAAGCTGACCGGATTGCTCCCACTCCCCTATCCCCACCTGCATTATCACCTAGCATCCCCTTTGTGCCCTTATCCCCACTCCCCTATCCCCACCTGTGTTATCACCTAGTATCCCCCTTGTTTCCCTTATCCCCACTCCCCTATCCTCACCAGCTTTATCACCTAGCATCCCCTTTGTTCCCTTACCCCCTCCTGCGGCTATCACCTAGCTGGCTAAAAGTTACTCCTTTATGTACCCACCTGTTTGCAGCTTGTGTGCTTAAAAACTGCCTGAAAACTGTTTTTGTTTCTTCACTCCTCCCCGAAGGCAATTGAACCCCAGTGCATCGGCTTAATAAACCTCTTGCATATTGCAACGAATCTCGGTCTCTGGCATCAGGACCTCGGGGGACCCCCAGGGTCCAACAATATTAGCATAAAATCTTAGAGGTGAGAATGGCCCTGGAGGTGATGGAGAGTAAGCAATTCTCAAATGTTAGTTTTCATATGAATAATGGGGATATACTTTTTATTTCAGAGGTGAAGGAACTTCTAAAATGAAGATTCAGATTCAATAGCTCTGGAATGCATCCTAAGAAGTTTGCAGATGAGAATTTGAAGAGTCAAATATTCTAGGGTCATGACAATCTGCTCTTTGATATCTGTGGATTTTCATCTAGCTTCTGTGTGAGTACTCATAATTTACAAATATTACTCACAGCTGTAGTAGAATTATTTTAGGGTGGTTGCTATGTCCCCTTCAGACGATTTAATAAAAGACACAGAGACTTTTTAGTTTATAATAAGCTTTAAAGCACTAGATCTGGGCAGATATCAACCCTCTAAGCTATCTTGTTGGCTTCCCTGCCAAAATCCCTGACATATTACTTGCCATATGTTCTATTTGGGCTGCTTCTGCTCCATCAGGCCAGCCCTCATGGCGACATGCTTCAGGTCCATACTGCTACATGGCGACTTTCTTCCTCTTCCTCTCCACTTTTCCTTCTTCTTGTGGTCCCTTTTGAGATCCACCACTCAATTCTAAGTCCTGTCTTCCTAACCTCTCTCTGCCCAGCAACAGGCTGTCCAGTCTTTAATTAAGCATTCAGAGATGATTGGGGAGCATTCCTTACATGACATTGATACAGGAGATGGTTCAATATACATAGCAATGCCCATGTCCAGACAGTAACCAGATCTCAGGGCACAGAAATCAGCATCTGAATACACAGTGCACAAATATTGCTCTTCCAACACACAGGCCTCCTGGCAAACTACTTCATCACTTAGAACTTTAATGTGTAGGAAATCTTTATATTGCCACTGTTATGGTGTGTGAAGTTTTTCTGATTCATTCAGTTTCTTGTGAATTCAATAGTGGTTGGTATTGAATTGCTGCTTTTGAAATAAACAGCCAATTCTTTTGTTGGTCAAAAATTAAGCCCACAAGGGTATTGTGTGTCATAAATGGCTTGTTACAAGAGGGAAGTGAGCAGTGATGGCAAGTTGAAGTTTCATCAAGTTCCCCCTCCTGTATATGTTCCCCTTTTTTCTCTCATCTTAAAGTGAATCAATCATGTGTACACACAATCATGTGTATAGTTGATCATATACATATTTACACAATTAGAGGGATTCAAGTTCTGTTAATGTTTGAGTGTTGACTGTCTCTAAAAGGCTCCTGTGTTAAAGAGTAGTTTACAAGTTGGTGGAATTACTGAGAGGTAGTGGAATTGTTTCTATCTTCCTCTGGTCTCTACTCCAGGAGTAGTCTTGGTTCTCATGTTCCAGAAAGAATAATTCAGATAGCACACACTGGTAGATGAAGCGGGCAAGAGTTTAATTGGAGCAAGCAAGAAGCAAGAATATACTCTTGAGAAAAAGCATGTACTGTGCACATAATCTTAGAAATGATAATTATGTAAGAGAGAAAAACTGGCTGCAGATGCTGTGGCAAATGACCCAAATGAACTTGTTTATTCTCAGAAAAAAAAGTGGGCTGAGCAGAGCAGCAATGGCCTGATTGTAGCAACCATGGGCTTATATTTCTTCTTTTAATGCTATCTCCATTGAGTCTCCCCCATGGTGGCCACTTCTAATAAAGGGGCGTGCTTTTCCTGGAAACTCATTTTATATTACTCTGAATTCAGTCTGTTATGAGTACTTTTGTAAGAGGCACAAATATGTAGAGGGGATCAAACACTCATAAACTTGAAAAGTTTAGTAGGAGAACATTAACAGTATTCTGTACATGTTCCCTAAAGAGGAAATCTCTGAAGTTTTTTGAGCTGACCAAGCTACAGTGGACTACAACTACTTATTTTTTGTTATATCCTATTTTTGACATGTGAGCTTGTCCGTCTGGAGTAAACACTACTACTACTTACATCTTAGTGGAAAAATCAGTTACTATTCTTTATTTCTTGATTTTCAGGGCCTGTTGGTCAGTCCCTCCTTGAGGCAACACGATGCCTAACAGGAGAGTTAGGAGTTATTTGCTGTGGCCTAGTGGAAGAAAGTAAGTCAATTGTGAGGTATATGGATATTGAAAGGATGGAGATTCCTGGATAGAGATATTGGGACCTGACCTCCCTCCTGGGTCTTTGCTTCCTGGCTGCTATACGATGATTAGAACTCTATCAATATTCTTTCTGAGGGGAACAAGGCCAAGTGATTTTGAACAAAAATGTCTGTGTTTAGCCGGGCGGTGGTGGCGCACGCCTTTAATCCCAGCACTTGGGAGGCAGAGGCAGGCGGATCTTTGTGAGTTCGAGGCCAGCCTGGTCTACAAAGCGAGTCCAGGACAGCCAGAGATATTCAGAGAAACCCTGTCTCT
>CAJQZJ010001285.1:775855-803808 GCA_907164525.1 Lophiomys imhausi
GCACTTACTAGCTTCTTATCTGGCTCCTTCAGCTGGGCCTCAGCTGGCCTGTGGCTGACAGCTTCTTGCGGGCTCCTTACGCATAGGGCGGCACTCACTATCTTCTTATCTAGCTCCTTCAGCTGGGCCTCAGCTGGGCTGTGGCTGACAGCTTATTGCAGCTATACGAGAAGCTATTACTTATAATCCAATACTTAAATTACTTAATCCAATACTTAAATTACTTACTAAACTTCCTGCAGCCATTCTTTATGGCTGCTTACAGGCTCCTTACAGAGAGTATATCCATTCCTTTATGAAGAAAACGAATATGTTTCTTTTTGTGCTTAGAAGTAGATCTAAATGATCTGCCATACAGATTCTGGAAACAAAATAGAAAATGGGGAAGAGTCTTTTGAGAACTGAAGACATGTAGACCTGTGAAGTACTTATGTAAATTACATTTCCTTTTAGAAAACTTGAAGGCATTAGAGAGTTATAGATATTCTCCCCAAAAATCTTTTGTGTTAGTATTTAATGCAAGGTTTTGAATCTAAGATGTGTTTGTGAGACTAAATCTATTTTAAAACTAATGATCAAGCAAAAAAAGATTTTTAAAAATGGGGGTAACCTAATGGGTTAGTTCCCATCTAATTACTATTAAAAGTGAATGTAATTCATTACAAACACTGATCATTTATGTTATTGCAAGTCTCTCATAGAGATAGGATGGGTAGAAATAATGAAATATATATTATATTTTTTTTCTTCAGTCTTCTTTGTCTTTGGACTCTAGTTATCTGTCACTTTTATATTGGCCCACATAGGCCAGAATTATATTTTAACGTCATGGTCAGAGTGTGAAAAAAAGGGTTTGAAGTACATCAGAAACTAATCTTGATGTGATAGAACAGTGTCCTAGAAAACAAAGTTGTTATGTTTCTCTCTCTTCTGTCTGCTGTATGTGGACCTATGAGTGAGGTGATGATTTAGTGCAGAATTCTTGATTGTTCACAAGGAATCCTACTGAGTAAGCTTACTTTGGTTTCTCTTAGGATTATAGGAGACAGAATGAAAGATGACACTTTAAAAGGAGAACAGCCAGGAACCTAGCAACCAACCACAACTTCCTAATTCCTTTCGAGGCCTAAGGGCACTCTGTTGGAATTTTTAAGCACAGAGAAACAGGAAGGCTTAAATTTTACACCCAGTCAGTACAAAACAGAAGAAGAAACATTTGAATAGGACTCAATGATTATTTGGATTTATTCTTAGGTTGTTATTTATTGGTTTATTTTTCTGCTCATTTGTAGTTTTTTATTCTATTTTATTTTCCTACTGGCCTTTGAATATAAACAAATCTGGAGTTTTTTGCTCAAAGACTGGATTTGTTAACACATTGACATGTTTTTCCTTGAAGAATATTCATGTTGAGATATATCTGTTGATTGTGGCAATAAATTTGACCATTCAAATTGGTACTTTTGAGAATGAGAAGAGATGATATTAACATCTATGGTCAGGGAGTTGGACACAAAATGCCACCCCATGTCAGGAGCTATTGCAATTCTTAGCTGCTAGGGGAGGAAGTGTCAGCTTTATCTAAAAGTGTAGCTTCCAATAAAATGAGTATACTCCACTGGGAAGCCACATATCCAGAATATTTTAAGCTGTTAAAATGGCCTTGGTGGGAACACAACAAAAGACACAAGGGTGGGTAGAAAGGGAAGAGAGGGTGGATCTGGAAAGAGTTGGTGGGAAAAAGGACAATGAATACGACCAAAACATGCATGAGATTCTCAAAGAACTAATAACAATATATAAAAAATATCCAATAACCTTGATTGTGCTATGAGATCTGGAATAAACAGGGACAATATATAAGCAAAATGGGCATATGGTTATCTTAGATATGGGTCATTTCATCAGTTATTAGGTTGTCATTTGAATTTCACTGGAACCTCTGAAAAAAATGTCAACCTACATCATTTTCTTTTTCAAATATAGTGTGGAATTCATGTGTATTCATATCGTGGAAATTTCAACAGGCCCCAGAAGTAATGACTCTCTCCCTTCTGACTAAACCAAGAGAGTGAGAAGCCTTTCAAAGTTAAATGATCCTTTGCTCAGGTCATTACTTCCGCTCCAGCTCTCCTGAGTCTATGTACCTACATTCCACAGGGCTGAGAAGCCTTCACCTACTCTATATTTCCATGACAACTGCCTGAGCCCAAGCTTTCTGCATCTCATTTGGACTGTAGCAAAAATCTAGCTTATCTCTCTGCCTTCACTTTTCCTACATGTCAAATTTTTTTCTCAATATCACAACCAGAATGGCTTGTAGAGAATGTAAAGCTGGCCATAGTAGTCTTTTTTCAAAATATTTCAGTAGTTCCCCCCTCTTAGCACTACTATGCAGGGCATAGAACACCTCTCACAAGTTCAACTATAGTTGAATATTCAGCATCCTTCTTACCAGTCATAAATTGTTTCCATCTCTCTGCATATTCCATAGCACCTTTTACTTTGCAATTAATTATCCTTGACCTTATTGCCATGTTAAGAAAGCTATGCAAAGGGTCCTTTTCCAGGAATAAGTCTAGTATTTGCCTCCTGAATATCTGAATTTATCACTAAAAAAGTCATTTATATACAGCAAAAGTCACTCTTTTGATGATTGTTTCATGGGAAACATATTACTATGTATCTACCACTGTGCTGGCTTGTTTTATGTCCACTTGATGCATGCTATAATCATTTGGGAAGAGGAATCTTCAGTTGAGAAAATGTCTCTATTAGATCGAGCTGTAAGCAAGCCCATAGGGCATTTTCTTAGTGATTGATTTGGGAGGGTCCAGCCCACTGTGGGTGGTGCTATGTAGCCTGGGCTCTATAAGAAAACAGGCTGAGTAAGTCATGAAGAACAAGCTAGTAAGCAACCCTCCTTCATGGCTTTGGTATCAGCTTCTGCCTCCTGGTTACAGCTCTGCTTGAGTTACTGTCACAGATTTCCTTGGTGATGGACTGTTATCTGGATTTGTAAGATGAAATAAACCATTTCCTTCCTAAACTGCCTTTGATCAGCTATAGAAGCTTTAAGACAATTATCATTGTGTCCCCCTTCAAAAATTTTATCTTATTTATTACCAATATATTTACATCCTTATTTACTGATATTTGTCTGTCTGTTACTCATCCTCATAGTTTTGCCTTTTTAAAAAATGTTTTGCAAATGGAATGGTACAGTGTATATGTACTATGCTGTGTAATGGCTTGGAGAATCATCTGTGTGCTTACATGATTCAATAGTTTCTTCATTTTTATTGCTAACTAGTGTTCCATTGTATGGTTGCATTATGTTTTACTTTTCCATTCTACTGTTACCGAGAATCTGGGTTCTCCTTACAATTAGAGTTGTTTCCAGTTGTGAATAATTACACATAAAACTGCTATGAACATTCTTGAACAAGTTTCAGTTTTAACATGGATTTTCATTCCACTTGGATAGAAGCCCAGGAGTGGAATTTCTGGATTTTATGGCTAAATGTATGCTGGTAAAAGAACAACCAAAGTGTTTTCCAAAATGGCTATACTGTTTTGCATTACCACCAGCAATGAACAAGAGTTTCACTTCTTCCCTATGCTTAAAACACTTGGTATGCTCTGCACTGTTCATGTAAGTAATTTTAAATGTATAGAGCTGGATAGCACCATGATTTTTCTTGTAGTTTCACAACAACTGTACAATATCTTCCCATGTCCCTAAAAGTATACCTATTTGACACCTGTGAAGGGTGTCATCTTCATTCAAGTGACTTTTCACATATATTGTCCTTTTTTGTCTGTTTGTTTGTTTGTTTTTGTTTTGGATTTTAACATGTCTTGGCCTGAATTGTGCAATCTTAGCCCATCTAAGCTAGATTTTAATTCTATTTCTTAAATATGACCCCGTATATACATACGTCCTCTTGGACTGCAATTCTCCGTGCTATGCTGATGTTTCAGACCACATGGAATGATGTTTTTTTCTCTAACCCATAGTGTGTATCCTCTTTCTTCCTGTTTATGGCTTCTTCCCATAAACCTCTCTGCTTCAGAAGCCTGGGCACCTTAGTCCTGCCTATCTGTTTTTGCCCAATCTCAGGTCTCAACATATATAAACTCATTTTTACCTTAATTAGGAACTTAAAGAACTTCTCTCCAAGTAAAATAGTAAGGATTATGATTTATGTATATTTTTAAAAAAGCTGGAGAGACAGCTTAGCAGTTAGAGTGTCTGGGATCAGTTATTCATTTCCACATATATATTCCAGTAACACATTCCCACAGCCAACTATAACTCCAGTTGCAGGGGATCTTAAATCCTCTTCTGGGCTCCAAAAGCACTGCATATACATGTAGGCACTCATATATAAACGTAAAACAAAATAAAAATATTAAGTAAAAGAATGTTTTAGCGCAACACTATTCATAAAAGACAAAACTAAATGCATCCAAAATTGTTCATCCACAGAAATACTGTAGTAATTTGAATATGTATGGCCTCCATGGACTCATGTATTTGATTGCTTAACCCATAGGGAGGGTCACTATTAGGAGCTGTGGCCTTGTTGATGCAGGTGTGACATTGTTAGAAGAAGGGTGTCATTGTGGAGGTGGGCTTTGCTACACTCTGTCACACAGTCTCTAGTCCTTACTGCCTGCAGATCAAGAGGTAGAACTCTCAGCTCCTTCTCCAGCATCATGTCTGCTTGCAAGCTGCCATGCTTCCTGCCATGATGATAATGGACTGAACCTCTGAAACTGTAAGCCAGCCCTGATTAAATGTTTTCTTTTATAAGAGTTGTTCTGGTCATGGTGTCTCTTCACAGCAATGAAACCCTAAGACACATACAGTCTGGACTATTCTCAAAATGGAATAGCATGTAACAATGCACTCATTACTTAAATATACAATAGCAGGGGTATTTCACAATAACAAGGTGTTGAGGAAGAAACCATAAGCAAAAAGAACATGAGTGTTCTTACTTATTTTTTTGTTGAAGCCTTTTTTGAGCCAGGGTTTTGTTATAAGGTCCAGGATGGCCTGACACTTGCTATGTGGATCAAGTTGACCTCTAACTTATTTCTAATCTTCACGTCTGTGACACTTCTGTGCTAGTATTACAAACATGTATCACTCATCCCAGCTTATTACTTCATTTTTATAAAGATCAAAACCAGCCAAACATTAGCTGTGCTGATAGAACTCATGATAGCTTTTACCTTTAGGGAAGAGGAAATTTGGATGGAATATGAGAGAAATAATGAATATTAATGGTTCTGGTATATTTTATATACTCATCTAGGTGGTGGATACACAGCCAAGTTCACTATGTAAAGTATCATTGAGTGTTGTTTTACTATTTTTTATGCTTACTTTAAAAACTAATACATGTGAAATGGCCTTGTTATTTCTGTACAATTTGTTGGGAAAACAGGAAAACATTTTATGGAGCTTTATTAAAAATAAAGCAGAAGTTGGTCAGGTGGTGGTGGCACATCCCTTTAATCCCAGCACTCAGGAGCCAAAGACAGGAAGATTTCTGAGTTTGAGTTCAGCCTGGTCTGGAGAGGAGTTCCGGGACAGGCAGGACTACACAGATAAACCCTATCTCAAAACAAACAACAAAAAACAGAAGCAAATGTAGATTATTTTTCTCTTTTAAAATATTATCTTCCATTTCTTAGTTACTTTTCAATTGTTGTAATAATACATCATGATTAATATAAAAGATAGCTCTTAATTTGGGGCTCGTGGTGACAGAGGGTTAAAGTTCACAACCATCATGGTGGGGAGCATGACAACAGGCAGGCAGACATTGTGCTAGAGCAGTAGCTAAGAACTTATGTCTTAATCCACAAGGATGAAGCAGACAGAGCTAACTTGGAATGGCGTGGACTTTTGAATCATCCAAGTCTGACCTACAGTGATACACTTCCTCCAAAAGGACTACACCTCTTAAAACTTCCCAAACAGTTCCACTAACTAGAAACTGAACATTCAAATACATGAACCTATGGAGAACATTCTCATTCAAACCACTGTACCCTCCTATCTAATTTTTCTGTACATCATTTTCTTATCATAATTCCTATAAAATCTGAACAAGGAAATAAATAGAGAAGGGAAAATTATTTGGAACATTCTGAGGAAACACTAGAATCAGGCCAAACTTAGTGGTTCTTATTTTATTGCCCATAATTCAGCCATAGTTGACAGTTCAGGTCAATGCACAAAGTTCAAATTGCCACACCAGCCTGCTGCTTTTCATAGTAGTAGGGAAGCCATAGAACTATGTGTTTTCACACTGTTAATCTATTTGTATTTTGCACTTAAATTTCACTAGTGTGGGGCCCTTTTTTCCAAAGAGGTACTCAATATTATGTTGTTGAAGTGCTAAAGAATGTTTTTCATATTGCTTCCCATTTTAAGAGGTGCCGCATGCTTGCTGAAGGTTGCCTATTGTCAAAACACCATTTCTTCGTACTCTCAACATACAAGTGGGATCAATGACTTTTGAAAAAAAATCCAAGGTTGTTGAACATTAGGAGATTCCCACTGTTATGTTTTTGTATGTGTATGCACACTTGGAAAGATAATGGATGTTAAAATTGATAATTATTCAAAGAGTTCTTTGCTTTGGTAGTTCCATTTAGAAGAGTTCAGGGACATTTTTTTCCTTCTTAAATCAAAATGTTTTTAATTAGTTTTCTAAATTTATGTAAATGTGTATAAGAAACAATGCAAATATATAATGCCAAACTCAACTTCTAAGCAAATGATCTTTTAAACATAGTTTTATAAAATAACAATGTTACATTGGCTTGTAAACCTCTCTATGTGGAGATCAAGTATTAATAGAATTACTTGGTAATCTTTATCAAATAATTCAATATTCATTCAAGTTTTCAAGTAGGCAAAAAAGCTACTCAACCACATCATCTTTTTTTTTTCTTGGTTGGCTCAGTGTATTTTACCAAGTCACATATTTATAGAGTTTGTATAACTTTTTCCACAATATATAGATTTTATACATTTCTAATACCTAAAATTGCTTTTTAGGTAACCTAATCAGTGGTTTAGCAATGGATTCTTTCATGGATGTGGGAAGATGCATATTAGAGATAGACTTGATTTTCTGTTCATGTGATTCCAATAAATAAATATTAAGAAAACCTCAAATGACAATTTACTATCAAACTTTTAAATGACTACTTGATGGAGTTACATCCTGATAAAAATCATTATAAGTTGAAAATATTGTTTAAGGCAAAAGTACATTTAATTTGCTGCACCAAACTAATTAACATCATAGCTTTAAAAGATGGTATTATAGAGTACTGATTATTTATCCACATGATCACATGGCTAACTGAAACAATAGCTTGCTGTTACTGCCAGCATCTCAAGTGAGTACTGTAATGTATAATGCTAGCATAAGGAAAGATAAACACTCAAAGTTTCACATAAAGATCCTACTGAGCATGTATTGTTTTTTCACCAATGAAAAGAGAAAAATCTTAAGTCAAAACTTAAGTGGTAGATTATCGCTACTAAACTTACGCTAATTACAACAAATTGGAGTGTCTGGGTGAAACT
Source organism: Lophiomys imhausi (assembly GCA_907164525.1). Classification (NCBI taxonomy): domain Eukaryota; kingdom Metazoa; phylum Chordata; class Mammalia; order Rodentia; family Muridae; genus Lophiomys; species Lophiomys imhausi. The sequence goes on from CAJQZJ010001285.1 coordinate 783,477, forward strand.
TACTGCAACCAAAAATGCATAAAATGAAATGCATGTATACATATTTGCATATGAGTAATACACGTTCAACATTGTAAAGTACTAGAAAGCATCTAAGAAGAGGCAAATTAGAATAAGCAGACAAGCTGACTCTTTTTTTAATGTGTATTTATTACTTCAAGTTACATCTCCATCACAGTGCCCTCTTTCCACCCCTCCCAGTCCCACCCTCCCACCCTCTACCCCATCTCCCTCCTACCCTACTCCTCAGGAGTGGGGTGTCCCTCATATAAGTCCCCTGCCCCCACAAGCTGACTCTTGAAAACTACAGTGAGACAATGAAGAATTCCAAGTTTGTGGCTTCCTTTTCTCAGAGTTTTCTCTATCATCATGGCTAGAACAGAGGAAAAAAATCATCTCATCAGTATAATGATTTCAGTGAAAAGTCTAAAGCTGAAAAAAAACTGGGATGAATTTTGGAAGCAAGAGATCTGTAAGAGAGCAACATACAAAATTTTATCATTAGTGCTGTGGGGGAAGGGGGCAGCAATACCAGGGTTTCTGATGAGAACTGTCAGGGCAGATAAAAATATGTCCGTGAAAATCAGCTACAGTAGATGAGATTTATGAATGTTTACTGAGTTTGACAAAATGTGAGTGTGTTCCGCAGCTTGTTCCTGTAAGGGGAAAATGATGTGTCAAAGGACAGTAGATTAATTTAGGAGAGAATCCCATAAACAAGAATACAGTGAGAGTGAGGGCTCAATATCTGAAAATAAGCTGGGCTCAAATCCTTGGCTGACCACCAACATATTCAGGTGCAGGTGAAACTCTCAGGAAGCCTAGATAAAAATAGCAACAGCAAGAAGCTGTAATAACTGCACAAATATATCAGCTGCTACACACCACAGGGGAGACAGAGTTTGGAGTTTGAATCCACGCAAGTGAAATGCCTACTAGGGAAACAAAAACATTACCTCAGAATATACTATAATTCAGAGTCACTGTAATGGATGTCTATAATATCCAATTTTAACACACAATTATGGATATGCATAGAAACAGGAATATTTAAGCAACCCTTGGTGGGAGACAGTCACTGAAAAATGAATCCAAACAGATGTATACCCTGAGTATAGCTGAGAAAACCTCAAGAGTGTAAGAAGGTTAACTAGGGATAGTTACAAAGGTTAAAATATCAATGCAACTAATCATAGAACAAAGAAAATCTTAACCTGGAAATGAAAAGTATTCTAAAAGTGACAAAATTTCAAAAACAGAAATGAAAATCCATTAGATAAAATGAAGAGCTAGTCAAAGGTTGCAAAAAATATGAAATGTAAGATGGTTCTACAGAAACCATACAAATGAATGAACACTGGGAAGAATAAAAATACAGATATTTGAAACTAAATTTCAGTGAAAAATATAGTTACTCCTATGCCAGTGTATTTGTTACTTTTGTTGCTATGATAAAACACCATGACCAAAAACAACTTATAGAAGTTTATTTTGGCTTATAGTTTCAGGGCATTAAGAATCTATCCTAGTAGGGGGAGGCATGGTGGTAAGAGAAAGAAGTAAAGAACTCACATCTTCAAACTGCAAGCACAAACTGGAAGCAGGGTAAACAATAAAATCTCAATGCCCACCTTCAGTGACTCACTTTCTCCAGCAACCTCCTCAAACAATGCCACTGAAAACCAAGTGTTCAAAACCCATGCCCATGGGGGACATTTCCTATTAAAAACACCACAATGAACCTCAATCAAAGCAAGAAAAATACTTACAAAAATTATTCCAAGTCAAAGATGAGGTGGAAACCTCAATAATAAAGTAAGTTGATGTACATGGTAGAACAAAAATGTAGCTAAAGGCTGTTTTCTCCACAAAAATCACTGAGGAAAAACATAGGAACCTATTCAAAGTGTGAAAAGTAAGATATAGTTGAACAGAAACACACTAAACAAAGAAAAACTCTGTCAAACAGGAATTATTTATTAAGCAAAAGTATCTTTCAAAAACTAAAAGAAAATGAATCCATCCCTGACAATAACAAAATTAAGGATTTTGTCTTCAGCCCAACTATATGATAAAAAAAAATGCTAAATGAAATTAGAGAAATGCCGTGAAAATATGTTTCTAATCTGCGATTCAGATCCAAAAGTATGATATAAATTTTTTCTTTTAATATATTTTGAAGCCTAGTCCTATTTGAAATAAAAATTGTAAAAATGTACTATGTGGCTTATTTGAACATTAAGAGGGTTGGTGTGATTAGTATAAATTGATTATAAAATTCTTGTGATTTACTTGAAATAATTTTTCACTTTAAGGAGGTTATACCATGTAGAGTGAAAGAATCCATGGCACAACTAATGAAAACAGAGCAAAGAAATTTACCTTACAAGCTAATAAAAGAATTCAGATGAAACAGAAAAAACACTGAAGAAATCAAGAGAAGTACAAACAGTAAAATTATTTGCAAACAAACACTAAGGCATCAGACATTATTAATCACATTACAAGCAAAAGGTTTAAACACTTGTATTCAATAGCAGAAAATGGGAACCTAGATATAACAAAGAACTATAGGACAAAACCAAATTTGAACAGTATCTATCCACAAACCCAGCTCTACAGAAGATCCTGGAAGGAAAATTCCAACCCAGAGAACATATGTACACCCAAGAAAACAGAGGAAGCAAAAAACTCCACTGCAGCTATACAGCTAAACCAAAAGAAATATACAACCACCATCTACATCAAAATAACAGGAAATCACAACCATTGGTCTTTAATATCCCTCAACACCAATGGCCTCAACTCCCCAATAAAAAGACACAGGCTTACAGAATGGATCCATAAACAAGAACCATCATTTTGCTGTATACAAGAAATGGATCTCACTAACAAAGATAGACTCTACCTCAGAGTAAAGGGCTGGGAAAAATGTTTTCCAAGCAAATGGTCCCAGGAAGCAAGCTGGAGTAGCCATCCTAATGTCAAATAAAATAGGCTTCCAACTGGAAGATGATTAACTTCAGTTAAAAAAAGACAGAGAAGGTCACTACATACTTGTTAAAGGAAAAATTAATCAAGATGACATCTCAATACTGAATATCTATGCCCCAAATAAAAGAGCACACACATTTGTAAAAGAAACTCTTCTAAAGGTAAAACCACACATGGATTCCCTCACATTAAGAGTGGGAGATTTCAACACCCCACTCACAATAATGGACAGATCATTGGGACAACAACCAAACAGAGAAATAATGAGACTAACAGAGGTCATGAAACAAATAGACCTAACAGATATCTGTAGAACATTTCACCCAAATACAAAAGAATACACCTTTTTTTTTCAGCACCCTCAGGGAACCTTCTCCAAAATTGAGCAAATGGTCAGACACAAAGCAAGCCTCAATAGATACAAGAAAATTGAAATAACCCCTTGTATCTTATCAGACCACCATGGATTAAAACTGAACTTCAGCAACAATAGAAATTAAAAAAAGCCTACACATTCATGGAAACTGAACAACTCTCTACTCAATGACTACTGGATCAGAGATCAAATAAAGAAGGAAATCAAAGACTTCTTAAAATTCAATTAAAACAAAGGCGCAACATATCTAAACCTATGGGACACAATGAAAGCAGTGCTATGAAGAAAGTTCATAGCACTAAGTGTCTTCAAAAAGAATATTATGACAGCTCATATGAGCAACTTAACAGCAGAACTGGAAGAGCTAGAAAAAGAAAGTAGCAAACTCTCCCAAGAGGAGCAGAAGGCAAGAAATCATCAAACTTAGGGATAAAATAAACAACTTAGAAACAAAAATAACAATACAAAGAATCAACAAAATCAAGAGTTGGTTCTGTCAGAAAATCAACAAAATAGACAAACCCATAGCCAAACTGATAAGAAGGTAGAGGGAAAAAACCCAAATCAGTTAAATCAGAAATGAAAAGGGAAAAATAACAGACATTGAAGAAATCCAGAGACTCTTCAGGTCTTATTTCAAAGATTCATACAGCACAAAATTTGAAAACCTAAGCGAAACGGACAATTTTCTTGATAGATTCCACCTACCAAAGTTAAATCAAGATCAGGTGAAAAAATTAAACAGTCCTATAACCCATAAGGAAATAGAAACAGTCATCAAAAATCTCTTATCTAAAAAAGCCAGGGCCAAATGGTTTCAGCACAGAATTCTACCAGACTTTCAAAGAAGAGCTAATACCAATACTCTTCAAGCTCTTCCACAAAATAGAATTGGAAGGAACACTGCCAAATTCATTCTATGAGGTCACAGCCACCCTTATCCTTAAGCCACACAAAGACCCAACAAAGAAAGAGAACTTCAGAACAATTTCTTTCATGAACATAGATGCAAAAATACTTAATAAAATACTGACAAACTGAATCCAAGAACACATCAAAAGTATCATACACCATGATCAAGTAGGCTTCATCCAAGGAATGCAGGGCTGGTTCAACATATGAAAATCCATCAATGTGATTCACCATATAAACAAGCTGAAAGAAAAAAAAAACACATGATCATCTCATTAGATGCTGAAAAGGCATTTGACAAAATCTAACACCCCTTCATGCTAATGTCTTGGAGAGAGCTGGCATACAAGGATCATAACTAGAAATAATAAAGGTGATATTCAGCAAGCCAGTAGCCAACATCAAATTAAATGTAGAGAGTCTTAAAGTATTTCCTCTAAAATAAGGGAAAAGGCAAGGATGCCCACTCACCCCATATCTCTTCAAAATATTACCTGAAGTCCTAACCAGAGCAATAAGACAACTAATGGAGATGGAGGGGATGCAAATTGGAAAGGAAGAAGTCAAATTATCCCTACTTGCAGATGATATGACAGTATACATAAATGACCCCAAAAATTCCACCAGAGAGCACCTATAACTGGTAAACATCTTCAGCAAGGTGGTTTGTTACAAAATTAACTAAAAAAAAAAAATCAGAAGCCCTTCTTTATACAAAAGTTAAATGGACTGAGAAAGAAATTAGGGAAACAACAACCTTCACAATAGCCACAAACAACATAAAATACCTGGGGGTAACTGTAACCAAGCAAGGGAAAGGCCTGTATGACAAGAACTTCAAGTCCTTGAAGAAAGAAATTGAAGAGGACATCAAAAGTTGGAAAGATCTCCCATGCTCATGAATAGGTAGGATCAACATAATAAAAATGGCCATTCTACCAAAAGCAATATACAGATTCAATGAAATTCCAATCAAAATACCAACACAATTCTTTACAGATCTGGACAAAACAACTCTCAACTTCATATGGAATAACAAAAAACCCAGAATAGCCAAATCAATCTTGTACAATTAAAAAAAAAATCTGGAGGTATCACCATCCCAGATTTCAAACTGTGCTACAGAGCAATAGTAATAAAAACAGCATGGTACTGGTATAGAAACAGACCTGTTGATCAATGGAATCGAATTGAAGACAGCGAAATGAACCCACACAGCCAGGTCAGTTAATTTTTGACAAACAAGCCAAAACCATACAATGGAAAAAGACAGCATCTTCAACAAATGGTGCTGGTCTAATTGGATGTAGATAGGTAAAAAAAATGCAAATAGACCATACTTATCACCTTTCACAAAACTTAAGTCGAAGTAGATCAAAGACCTTAACATAAAACCCAACACACTAAATCTAATAGAAGACAAAATGGGAGAAAGCCTGGAACTCATTGGCACAGGTAACAACTTCCTGAACAGAACACCAACAGCTCAGGACCTGAGACCAACAATCAATAAATGGGACCTCATGAAATTGAAAAGCTTCTGTAAAGCAAAAGACACCGTCATTCGAACAAATTGGAAACCTAAAGATTGGGAAAAGATCTTTACCAACCCCACATCTGACAGAGGGCTAATATCTATAATTTATAAAGACCTCAAGAAATTAAGTGCCAAGAAAACAAATAATACAATCAAAAAGTGGGGAACAGAGCTAAACAGAGAATTCACAAAGGAGGAATCCCTAATGACTGAGAGACACTTGAAATGCTCAGCATCCTTAATCACCAGAGAAATGTAATTCAAGACCACTCTGAAATTCCGTCTCACACCAGTCAGAATAACTAATATCAAAAACTCAAAAGACAGCACATGCTGGCTGGCGAGGTTTTGGGGAAAGGGGGACACTCCTCCATTGGTAGGAGTGCAAACTTGTACAACCACTGTGGCAGTCAGTCTGGCAATATCTTAGAAAACTTAGAATAGTTCTATCTCAAGACCCAGCCATACCACTTCTGGGTATACACCCAAATGACTCCTCACAGAATCATAGGAAGTTTCTTCATTTATGTTCATAGCAGCCTTATTTGTAATAGCTAGAAACTGGAAACAACCCAAATCTTCCTCAAACGATGAATGGATAAAAAAACTGTGGTACATCTACACAATGGAATACTACTCAGTCATCAGAAACAATGAAATCATGCAATTTGCAGCTAAATGGATGGAACTAGAAAAGCTCATCCTGAGTGAGCTAACCCAGACTCAGAAAGATGCACATGGCATCTATTCACTTACAATCGGAGTTTAGCCATATAGTACAGGATACCTATACTACAACCAATGCACCAAAAGAAACAGAAATATAGACTTTGTTACCTGTTAATGAGACACTTTGCCTTAGTGGGGATGCCTTGTAGGCCCCCAGTGTATAAGGAGGCTCTTAGCCCTCATATGACTGCTGTTCTGGAGCAGAAGACTGATATGTAAGGACACCCCATTCCAGAGGAGTAGGATAGAAGGGAGAGTAGGTAGAGGGTGGGAGGGTGAGAATGGGAGGGGTGGAAAGAGGGCCCTGTGGTGGAGATGTAACTTGAAGTAATAAATAAACATAAAAAAGAACTATAGGCTACCCATAAAAGATACACACTAAATATAAAAATTTAAGTAGTAGTAGCTCTAAGATCAAAATATATAGATTTGAAAATGTTAATAATACAAAAAAGAAAATGATAATATGTCAGGAATGTATATCAATTGTATGTATGTGAAAACTTTACATTAGCTCTCTACGTAGAAAATTACAATAGTAGAAATAAAATGGCAAGTGTACAATCATATTTGCAAAATTTTAGATATTTTTTAAAAGAAAATTCTCATATTGTGAATGTATGTATGTATGGGTATGGGTGGGCATGCCACAGTGCATGTATGGAAGCCAAAGGATAACTTTGTGAGGTCAGATCTTTAAGGCCAGCATTTGGGAACCAGAGGTAGGCAGATCTCTATGAGTTCAAGTCCATCTGAGAGTGTCACTATGGAGTTCTGGCTAGCCTGGAACTTGCTATGTAGACCAGATTGGACTCAAACTCTCCTGTCTTTGTCTCTGTCTCTGCCTCTGGGTAGATTTAGAAAAGTAAACATACTAAATTAATAAATAAAATCTAGTCCCACAAAAAAGCCCAGGACCAGATTGTTTCACTTATGAATTCTGTTAGTTAAGAGTAGTTAAAACCATACTTCCCAAACTACTTGAAAATAAAATAGGATTTAACAATGTCTAATTCTTTCTGTTTGCTAGTATTACCTTGAAATCAAAACCAGACAAAATCCATGAGATTAAAATATTGCTTTAGAACAACAGTTGTTATGTACGTTGATTCAAACCTTTTAAAAATACCAGCAAGGAGTGTTGAACATTACATAAAAAGGATTATGTACTTTGACCAAATGGCATTTATTATAGCTTACCAATGTAGCTATAATTTCGAAAATCTACCAGTGAAGGACTACAAAAAAGAAAAGAAAAAAGAAAGAAAGTAAAGAAAAGAAATAGAACCAACACCCACAAAAACAACTCAACGAAAGCAAAAATGCATCTGACTCAATACAACAAAGTATCTTAATTGAAATCACTCAACATGTACAAATGGAAGGGAAGTTTTTTTCTTTATCTTGATAAAGGATATCTAAGGAAAGCTCGCATCATACCGATTGATGAAAGATTGAGTGTTTAACTCCTAAAGTAAGAAATGAGACCAAGATATCCACTCTCAATGCTTTTATCCAGCATCATGCTGGAAGTTACAGTTTTGGAAATTCAGTTTTACCTTTGGAACGAAACAAAAATATTCAAGTTTAAAAGGAAAGTGTAGGGCTATTTGCATTTTAAGAAGATATATCTTTGCATGGCAAAGGGACTTGGCAAAATAAAGTGAATAAATGAGTTGATGTATGAGTTGCTTTTCTGTTGCTTTGATGAAGTACCAAGGCCAAAAACAATTTTAGAGAAAAAATGGTTTTAATTTGACTAACAGTTCCAGAGAGATAAAGTTCATCATAGCAGTAATACCATGACATGGTGGCAAGAGATGAAAACTGGCTGATCACATTTTCATCTGCACCCTGGAAATAAAGCAAGAGAGGGAGGGAGGGAGGGAGGGAGAGAGAGAGAGAGAATGAATGAATGAATAGACGGTGGTATGAGTCCATAAATCCCCTACATCCCATCTTATACTTCTGTCAGAAAGGCTTCACCTCCTAAATATTCCATAATCTTCCTAATCAGTCCCTCCAGCTGCAGACCAATTGTTCACATATGTGAGGTCATGGAGACATTTCCAACAAAAAAACTCCCAAACTCTAAATAAACCTTGTTGGCTGCAGGAATAAAGACAGAAATGTAAATCAATGAGAATGAATTAAAAATTAAAAGGAAAGTCTCACACATGTGGGGAAATGATTTGAGACTACATGATAGGAAAAGTCAGTGAAACAAATATAATATTTTGAAGAAATGCCACTGAGTCAATCAGATAGCCAGATATAAGTGAAACATAATTTAGACTTCATATTATACGCAAAAAAAACTGACTCAAAATGGAGCAGCAATCAAATACAACAGTCAAAGCTATGAAAAATCTCCTGAAGAAATCACAAATATAAGTCTTTACAGCCTGAGACAGTGGTTTGTTAGAGCACACGCAATGAAATTAAAAATAGACTAATTGAACTTCATTAAAAAAAAACTGCTGCAAAAGCAACTAGCAAGAAAGTGAAAGCAATTCACAAAATGCATGGATATTTATAAGTCATATATTTGCTATTTTTTTATGAGTTGAGTATCTAGCATTTAGAAAGACTTCCTCCAAGTTCACAACAACAACTACCACAGACCCTAAGTGAATTCAAACAGTGGCAAGGTAGTGGAATAGACCGTTCTCCAAACGAAATAAACAAATGGACAATTTTGCCACTAAGTAGGTGCTCAGAATCATTATCTTTAAGGAAACGTTAATACAAGTTGTGGTTATACACTTTATTTTGCTACAAACTGTGGTGAATTATAATAAAAAAATAGACACTGAGAAGTTTGGTAAAGAAATAGAGAACTCTGAACTTTCAATCATTGCCTATGGCAATGCTTCTACACTTCCTAACACTGTGTTCCATTACTATAGTTCTTCATATCTTCATTGTCTTTTTTGTGACAGCCAGCCATAAAATTTTTGTTGCTATTTCATAACTGTAATTTTGCTACCTGCATGAATTGTAATATAAACATCTGATACTCAGGATATCTGATATGCAATACAGGATGAGAATTATTGGCCTATGGAAATATGAAATAGTGCACTTGCTTTGGAAAATGGGTTAGCAGGTCTCCACAAAGATAAATAGATTTAATCTGTGGTCTCATAAACTACACTACTAGATAGGTGTTCAAATTAAATGAATACTTGTTTTCTCACAAAATTAACACATGAATGTTCCTAGTAATAATTTTTAGTAACCAAAAGTAAACAATAAAAACAACAGTGTTTAATGTCCATATACTCATAATGGATAAAGAAAATTCAATAAAAAAGTGATTTTGCTACAAAAATAAATGAATTACAGGTTCATTGCTCATTATACATAAACTGAACACATTATGCTATGTGAAAGCCAAAAACAAAAGGTCATCTATTATGTGAAAGGAATATTTTATGTATTATATGGATATAATAGTTGTCAATAAAAAAACCTATGGCCTATAGGAAAGGGTAGAAGCAGGAGAGATACCCGGTAGTCATAGAGGATTCTGGGAGAGTGCCAGGTTCAGGAGGGAAGGTGTGAGTAGGACAGACACATGGTACCAGAACACAAGTAACCAGTCACATGGCAGAACTTAGACTAGAATAAATGGGTTATTTTAAGGTACGAGTTAGTTAGAGAAGAGCTTAGCTATATGGCCTAGGTATTTGTAAATATATATTGAGTCTGAGTCATTATTCTGGGAACTTGGGGCCAGGAGGAAATACACTTTTTTTTTTTTTTTTTTTTTTACAGATAGCTCCAATGTAAAGGCTCTTAGAATCCAAGCCTGAGAACTCCGGAGTGAAAAGCAGTCTCCTAGCCATCTCTTTAAGAGAGAGCAGACCAAGTTTCAGGCATGCTGGCAGGCAAAAAGCTTCCCATATCTGTGGTGGGAGTTGGGCCTGGTACAGACAGAAACAAACACTCTCCAGAGCCAGGTCTGATGGCAGCCCGCTGCAACCTCCTCTAACACAGATGAACTGAGTGGCCTGTGTGGAGCTAGGGCTGGCTGGCATTGTGGTGATTTAAACTAAGCCACTTTTGCCTTTAGCTGGGCCTGACCAGCCCGGGATACAGAGTGGTGCCAAGCCTCAGGGGGAGCGGTTAGGATTCCATGAGTCTGGTGGGCATGCAGCAGCTTACCAAAGCTTACTAAAGCGCTTTCTGGGGTCCAATACAACAGCAGTTTAGGGGTGTCTGCCATGGGAAGGATAGGATATACAGGGAGATGCAGCCTCCAGATAACGCATGGTGAGGCATAGGAAGTATGTTCTTACTGAAGGAAATATGACACTGGAAGATGGGGTTGAAGTTTCCAAATATGTGCCATCTCAAGTTAGCTGTCTTGGTTCGTGGATCATGGGTATCTGCCATTCAAGGTGTGACCTGCAATTCCAGCTACCTGCTGTCTTTTTTTTTTTTACCTCCACTCCATCATGATGGACTAATTTCTCTGGAAGGATAAACCCCAAATAAACCCTTTCTACTATAAGTTACATTGGTCCTAGGGTTTTATCACAGATACTCCTCTACTAGCTGAAACACCCTGTTGTCCCTGAGGATGTATTTGTTTGTTTGTTTAAACCTATAAAAGATCATCAATATTTGTTGTTTCATTCCTGACACACAAATTTGCTGAGTTCTTTTCTAGTAGTCTTTAAAAAGCCATTTTTGATATTTTATCTTTATAATTAAAATTATTCACTGAATGTCTGTGAATGAAAACAGGATTTCCTTTTCTAATGCAGTGTTTGCTTTTATTCTTATTACCTTATTGCACAGAGCAATGCCAGTATAAAGATAAGTAATATAAGAACATAGTCTCAAATGTATTTTGGTAAATGTCAGACTTTCACCATTAAATATGCATTATCAACAGTTTTTATAAGTCCTTTCTCTTATTGAGGAAGTTTCTTTCTGTGCCTTGCCATAGAATCCTTGAATTCTGTTTTTGTTTTTTTTATTATAGTTTTATTTATTTATTTTTTTCTTCAAGTTACATCACAATCACAATCCCCTACCTACTTCACCCTCCAGTCCCACCCTCCCACCCTCTTCCCCCTCAACCCCCCATCCTCTTCCTTTTTTTAAAGTTTAAGGTATATCTTTTTCTCCCCAACAGCTCCCCCTTTCAGTCCAACAAATGGTTCTTTCTCTTATAACAATAAATACAATACAAAACAACAGAAATAAATAGGCCACAATTATGAGAGTTATATGGCTTAGCATACATTCCCAATGTCCAGTCCATATGTATTTGGCACCTGACTTTAACATTCTGCTGTCTAACCATCTCCATGTGTTTAAAGTTCTGTATCTAACTCAGCGTTCATACTAACTTGCATCACAATTTAAAAAACATCTTCTTAGATCCAGAATACCCTCTTGATTCCTAAACAACTCAAAATTTAACTATGAGACTCTAGGTATCTATTCTTCAACCACCTCAGAGACCTGAGAGGGATAAATGTATCTGAGTATATAGGAGGTACAGGGCCCACAGCTTCCAAAACTAAGAAATGACATACCAGTGGCTCCCTGGACAGTTCCCATTTTCTCTCCATACATTACAGCATCAATCTTCAGCCGTTTGGCCCCGTTTCTCTGACAGACATTGATTGTAAAGCAGGAATTATGAAGGATTTGCCTACCCTGTCTTGGCAGAGCTAGGCTGTCGACTTACCTGCTTCCAAGTTTTGTCCTTTTTGGGCAGCATTCTGTCTACAGTTGAAGCAAGGTTTTTTTTTTTTTTTGCCAAGAGATAGGCTTGCCACTAATTCAACCATCTCCCACTGGAGATTCTTCGATGCTCATCTTCTACTTGGAGTAGAATAGGGGTGCTGTCAGGAGCTGACATGTCTTGATAACAAAAAAAATCTTAAGTTAAGAAAACATCTTTGAATGCCATATTCTGCAGATCTCTTGATGTTTTTGAAGACACCCTATCTATCTCTTATATTTAGATAAGCAAATGTTGCTTGTCTCTTAGCAACTTGATTTCTGATTAGCTTAGAAAATAACTGTGATAGATTGTCATAGTACCTAACAAAATGGCAAGCTTGCATGACTATTAGTTTGCATTCCTTAATTATCCTAAACAGTTTGTGACAGTTGGTAGCAAAAGGCCGAAACTTCACATTTCATTTTTAAGCATTACTAGGTACAATACCTTTAAAAAGTGTTACCCTTAATTTTGTATCAATATACAAAGATCAATACCAATGTGGCCAAATATAATCTTAATTTTGTATCAATATACAAAGATCAATACTGATGTAGCCCAATACAATCTTAATTTTGCATCAATATACACAGGTCAATACCATTGTGGCCATATATAATCTTAATTTTGTATCAATATACAAAGATCAATACTGATGTAGTCCAATACAATCTTAATTTTTCATTAATATACAAGGATCAATACCAATTTAGCCAAATATAATATTAATTTTGTATCAATATACAGAGGTATAAGGGCATATTCAATAATCTGTCCTTTTTTCTTGATCTTTCCTATATTATGTCTATGTCCCATTTTTTCTCAAGTCTGTTGGAGGTGAGACCCAGGGACTTCTCTCTTTTTCTTTTCTGTATCCTTCTTTCTCTCCTATGTAGGAGTAAACAGACTTGAGAATTCTGTTTTTTTTTTTTTTTTAATTCTGTGAGAATACAGTTTTCTTTGATGTGGTCTGAGAACTTCACTAATCTGTGGGCATAGATATACCAATTTAAATGTTTTAAAATTTATTTTCATTTTGTATTTATGAATGTTTTGTCTGCGTGTATATATATAGTATATCAAGCACCCCATGCATGCTTGATACCCATAGAAGCTAGGAGAAAGCATCAGATCCCTGGGAACTAGATATTTGTGAGTTACTATGTAGTTGCTAGAAATTGAACCTAGATTCTAAGAGAAGACAGCCAGTGCTATTAACTACTGAGTCATCTCTCCAGCTCCAAGACACTAATTTAAAAACCAATTTCCTATTACGTCTACATAGCAAAATAATAGATTTACTCCTGGGCTCTCTAAGTTTCTCATCTATGGGTTTTTGATCTGATGTACTATATTAGGCATGTATTTCCTCCTGTAAAATATCCTTAATTCCAATAATAAACAGTGTACCACTATTATACTCTTAAATCTGTTTTTAATAATATTTCTGCAGTAATCAAAATGACTTTGATTTCATTTTTTATTCTACCAGTGTATTTAATCAGAGCACTAAATTTTTATAAAGTTGAAATATAATTCATTTGCCACAACATATGCCTTTTTAAATATTTAATTTATTAGTTTATGGTGTATCCACGAGAGTGTGAAAATGCAGCCTGGCACTATCCCACAATTCTCTTTGTCTACCAGGTGTCCCACTTTTTCTATTCTACCCTTTTCTATAGGTCATAGGTTTTTTATTGACAGCTGCCACGTTCATACAATACACAAGATATTCCTTCCACATTTCCTCCTTTTAGTACAATAAAAGCCTCCTTTTCTTTCAATAATAAAATGTATACAATAATAACAATTAGGAAATAATCATGAAAACTATAAAGTATGATATACATTCCCAATGTCCAGTCCAATACATTTGGCAACCTTAGAAAACATTGTATTATCTATTCTATCTTGGTGTGTCCAAAGTTTTGTACCTAACTCAATTTCTATCCCAACTTGTACTACCAACCTAAAAACATATTTTTAGACCTTCAATCAAAATTAAATCCAAAATAACTTAAGTTTTATTGGAAGACTATAATAATCTAGTCTTCAACCCCACTAGAGACTTGAGAAGGGATAAAATTACCTGAGTAAACAGGAAGTACAGGCAAGCAGTTTCCAATACTATAGAATTGACTGACAGCTGGCTGTGTGGACAGCTACCCAGAATTCTCTATGACACTGGAGCATCTATCTTCAGCCTATTGGCCCAGTGTATCTGAAAGACATATGTGTGAAACAGTGTTTGTGAAGGACTTGTTTACCCTGTCTTGGCAGAGATTGGCAGTAGACTTTGGCTGGGTCCAAGTTTGCTCATTTCAGACAGCATTCTGTCTGAAGAGGGAGTAGTGCATATTCTTTGCCTGGTGGCTAGCTTGCCACAATAGAAACCATATCCTAATGGAGATTCTTCAATGCTCAACCTTCCAAGTCAAATGGGGTGCTGCCAGGAACTGATATGTCTCAAGTCAAAAAGTCATACATTAATTTAAAAAATCCTTAAATGCTTATTCTGTAGGTCTCTCAGGTTTTGTAAGGTTATCTATCCATCTATCTATCTTACAGCTGAATAGGGAAATGGTAAATAAGTGAATACACCTTTGTATATTGACACAAAAATTATGATTGTTTTTGTCACAACACAGTGTATGTTTCAACTCTTGTATAAGGTATTGGACCTTTGCAATTCAGTTAATTTGAAAGCCCAAGATATATAGAGAAAAATCTCATCCAAATCAGTGCACGAAGCTTGTTCATCCACCTCTTGACTTCACTTCATTTCTCAGATCCCAGAGGGTGAAAGGAGAGAACCAACTCCCAAGATTTGTTCTCTGATCTTCACATGCAAACACCACACAGTCACAGACACACGCACACGCACACGCACACGCACACGCACACACACACACACACACACACACACACCCAACTAACTAACTAACTAACTAACTAACTAACTAACTAACTAAATAGATGAAATCCAGATGGTCCAAACTAGTGGCTACATATTCTCTACTAAGTTGACTAGGCTCTGCTTTCTCACCTCTTCCTTTGACCAGACCATTCAAGCATCCTCACTTAAATTTAATGTAAGTCACAATAGAGTCCCAAATATATATGTTTCTACTTGCCATTCTCCCACTATAACTTCACCCTCAGCATCACTGTTTTTCTCTGCTGTGAGTGTTCTAGCAATGGAAGACTTCCCTCCTGACTCATAGGTCCCTTCCTGCTCAGAATCTTTAAGTGATACACCTTTGAACTTGCTTATGATCATTACGGTCCATTAAATTTGTGCCTTTTATCTAAAAAATTGTATGCTACCCCAGGCCAGTTTTTACCTGAGTGCCTAGAGAATATAAAGATGTACTCACAGGAAGATAAACTGGACACAGGTCAGAAAAGGCTACTACCAACAAGTTTCCTGTGTAAGGGACATACAGTCATGGGTTCAACAACTAGGTGTTAAGCCACCCTCCAGATTAAAGTGCAATCCTGTGAACAGCACATTGTAAACACCCATGTTTGGTTCCCCTTTATTCCTTTTAGGGTAGGAATTAGGGTAGGAATTTTTAGCAACTCTAGTACTGGAGTTCCAATTTAGTTTTGGGCTCCTGAGATAGCACTGTACAAAGTCAACAGATAAAGATCAGCTCTATTTTTATATTTCTGCAAAAATAATTTTGGAAGGTAAAATAAAATATAATTCCTTAGACAGGAGCATAAAAACTATGAAAAATCCTAGGACAAATTTAATGAGTTCATATGGCTTCTCTACAGAAACCTACAAACTATTTTGAAAGAAAACAAAGAATGTATAACTGAATTATTTATCCTTTAAATGTAGAAAATTTCTATATTGCTTAGATATCGATTTCCTCAAACTGATCTATGAATTACATCCAATCTTAACCAAACTTCTAGCAATATGCTGGCACAGGAATATTGGAGTATTTTAAAGCAATAGAACTTTTCTTGGCTCTTATATTTAACCTGTGAGCCTAAAATCCTCGAAGCTCAAAGCCACTGTAAGCCAGTGGTTTGGGTTCTTATCTCTGAAATTTAAACAATAAAATTCACCCCATAGAGATTGAGTTTTAAAAAGACGTACTTTGGGCTGGAGAAATGACTTAATGACGAAGAGTACTAGTTACTCTTCCAGAGGACAGGGGCTTGATTCCTAGCACTTGTATGTTAACCCACGACTGATTCTAATACCAGTTTCAAGGGACATGAAGTCCTCTTCTGGCCTCTGTGGGCACCAGACATGCATATGGTACATAGCTATTCATATAGACAAAACACCAACACACAACATTAATTTGTAATAAAAAAATAAGAAACACATTTTGTTATTGGGAGTTTGAGAGAGAAAGAAAACTGAACTCCTATATAGCAGGTGGAGTCTCTGGGAATGGGACACCATTGAAGATCACTACCTTGGAGTGAAGACTTTACAAGGCTTTACTGGATGGAGGAATGGGGTTTTTGATGAGTTGATTAGTCAATTCCCATTCTGGGTGTTAAGGAGCCATACTGTTTCTGTCACTTCCTAAGTATGGTTATCAGGAAAAAGGTACTCCTTTAGGGGAAAGAGATAACAAAAAACAGATCTCCCTTCAGGTACCTCCAGATATTTTTGGCTAAAACATTTTTGGCATCTCTGGTCTTAGGCAAGAACAAGACTGTTGACAGGCCTAAAGACATGTTGGGCTTTTAGGCTAGGAAGAAACCAATCACTTTGAGGTCTGTGTAGGTAGTTTTATTGTTGTTGTTATCGTTAACCTGATGAAAGTGGGAATAACAATTGAGGGATTACCTCCACCAGACTGACCTGCAGGTGAGCCTGTGCAGTATTTTCTTTATTAATGATTGTGGCCCTTTGAATGAAAATAACCCTTATAAGTTCATGTATTTGAATAACTGGTGTCCATTTGGTGGAACTGTCTGGAACGGATTAGGCAGTGTGGCCTTGTCAGAGGAGATATACCACTTGGGGTAGGCTTTAAAGACTTGGGCCATTGCCAGACTCTCTCTCACTTTCTGCTTCATATTTGTAGATTGAGGTGTAAACTCTCAGGTAAGCTCTCTTTAGCTACATATCTTCCTGCATGCTGTGATGTTCCCCACCAAAATGGTTATAAACTCTAACTTCCTGAAACCATACTTTTCACATAAGCAACTAAGCACTTTCTTTTATAAATTTCCTTGGTCATGGTGTCTTATCACATCAGTAGAAAAGACAAAGATTGATATGGCAGGGCCCATCCATTAGTGGATGGTGCAGTCTCTAGGTTATATAAGAAAACATGCTGACAGTCTGCACTCACCCCACTCATAGCCATGTGAATGTCTGTGGTCTGAGCTACAGCCTGAAGTCACATTGATGTCCCTACCTCTTCCTGCTGCTGGGAGCCATATTGATGAGAGTGACCTGAGCTGTCACCTGAGACCATGGTGATATTGGGTCAGTGTTTCTAAATTTCTGCCTTGATCTCCTGTCCTGACTTCTTTTCATGATGGACTATAATTGTAACCTGAGATAAACAGTTTCTTTTCCAAGTTGATTTTGGTCATGGTATTTTATCATAACAATAGAAAGCAAACTAATAAAGGATCTTTTTTTCTTTTTATTGCAAACTACCTAGCCAATGTCTAGCTATTGTTTTCACCTGTGTTTTATGGCATTTTATAAACAAAACAATCCTAAGACTAATCTAATAAGATAGAGATGTAGCTCAGTTAGTAGCATGGATGTCAACAAACTGTAGTGCTTTGTATGAGATGTCCCCTATAGTCTCAGGTCTCTGAATATTTGGCTCGCAGTTGGTGGCACTGTTTGGGAAAATTTAGGAGGTATGACTTTGTTGGAGGAAATACGTTGCTGAAGGAAAGTTTTGAGAATTTAAAACCTCTTGTTATTAAGTTAGCTCTCTGCTACTTGCTTAAATTTTAAAATGTGATCTCTTTGCTTGCTCCCCCAGCTCTAAGCCTACCCCATTGTGATGTCTGTTCTCGCTAGTTTTATGTCCACTTTTTGTGACATAGGCTAGAGTCTTTGGAGAGGAGGGGCCTTAGTTGAGAAAATGATTCCAAAAGATCTGGCTGTGGGCAAGCCTGTGGGGCATTTTCTTAGTTCATGGTTGATGTGGGAAGGCCTAGCCCCTTGTGAGCTGGCCACCCCTGAGTTGGTAGTTCTGGGTTCTATAAGAAAGCACACTGAGCCCTTTGGGAACTCAGAAGTGGTGATCTCTGTGGGGTCTCCTTGTCCGTTGGCCCATCATCATGGTGAAGCTGAACAAAGAAGCCAAACAGAGGCTGCAGCTGCTCTTCAAGGGCAGCCAGTTTGCCACCTGCTGGGACTTTATTCCTGTTGTGATTTACCTGGGATTTACAAGGGGTGCAGATACTGAAATGCCTGAACCAACAATTTTAAGCCTACTTTGGGGATAAAGGAGTGTGTGGTCTTCTGGATTTGAGAAGCAATCCAACATGGAATGTGTGTACTCTGACTGGATAAGAAAGAAGACATCATGTCAACACATCTGTAGCAGAGTGGAGTCTGTACTCAATTATGATAGACTATTGAAATAGATATTTTTAACAATGAAAAAAAGGCACACTGAGCAAGCCATAGGGGACAAGCCAGTACGAAGGGCTCCTACATGGCCTCTGCATCATTCCCTGCTTCCAGGTTTATGCCTTTAGTTTTGCCTTGATTGCCTTGGTTATGGGGAGCAAGCCAGTAAATAACATTCCTCTATGGCCTCTGCATTAGCTACTGCTTCCAGGTTCCTGCCCTCATTTGAGTTCCTGACCTGACTTCCTTTAATAATGGACTATGATATGGAAGCATAAGCCAAAATTAACCCTTTCCTCCCCAAGTTGCTTTTGGTCATGGTGTTTCATCACAGCAACTGTAACCCTAAGATAATGGTGATAGTCTTATTCCTCTGGAAGTATAAGTTTGAATAAACCGTTCCTTCTATTAAGTTACCTTGGTCATATTGTTTTTCAAAGCAAGAGAAATGTAACTAATACACAAACATAAATTCCTGAGTTTGAGTCAAAGCATGGGGCATAAGAAGGCACATGCTTATACTCTCAACACTTGGTATGGGCCCTCAGAATTCAAAGTCATTGTAAGATTCATAGCCTTAATGCCCAGTCTCAAAAAAAAGTTAATTTTAAAATTTATATGAAGATACAAATGTTTTAGAGGAGCCAAATCTTGAAAAAGCACAAAGCTGGATAACTTATAATACCTTCCTTCAGGATTTTTAAAAGTAGAGCAAATAATGTTTTATATATATAAACTGTAGTCTAGAAAGCACCCAGAAATAGAGTTAACTATATGTGGTCTATTGATTTCTAACAAAACTGAAAAGGAAAATCTTTTCAATAAATTGTGCTGAAACAACTGCTTATCTGTAAAATCAATAAACCAAAATGAACTTTACTTTTAATTAATGTCATACAGAAAAATAAAAACTAAACATAAGTGTAACTATGAGTTAAAAGTGCACAGATTCTAGAAGAAATTACAGCCAAGACCTTGGAGTTGGTAAAAGGTTCATACAACAAAGAGAAGCATGAACTATGAAAGAAACAAAAAAGATAAAGGACTAGGCTAAAACTTAAAAAGCTTTACTTTTTCAAAGTATTTAGAAATGAAAAGTAAGCCACACAGTAAGAAAAATGCTCACAAAACATATCAAAAAAATGACTACTTCCAGAATATATATAGGTATGTAATACAGATATATATTTTCTAAGTTAATTAGAAGGCATCTCAGAATAAAATGAGCAAAATACTTTAAAGACAATTTACAATAGCATATGTGAAAGTGGACAAAAACACATGAAAAGGTGGTTAGCATCCTGAGTTGTTTGAGACATTTGAATTAAAATGACAATAAAAATGATTACAAATCCAATAAAAGGCTAAAATTAAAATTATAGTACTTAATATAGGAGATAATTAGACATGCCTAGAATTTATATTCACTGTTGGTGAGAATATAAAATT
>CAJQZJ010001285.1:803818-830021 GCA_907164525.1 Lophiomys imhausi
GGGGGAGAAAGGAGAA
Source organism: Lophiomys imhausi (assembly GCA_907164525.1). Taxonomy (NCBI): domain Eukaryota; kingdom Metazoa; phylum Chordata; class Mammalia; order Rodentia; family Muridae; genus Lophiomys; species Lophiomys imhausi. Next base: position 803,835 of record CAJQZJ010001285.1, read on the forward strand.
GAGATAATAGGTTTATGGAAGATATATCTCCACATGGCCTGAAATATTGGCATAGAGTGGAGTCTTGTTGCTGAGACCTAGGCCCATGACTTTTGGGGGTGGAGTGAGCTGGTGCAGAGTCAACAACACAGACTCCACGAGTCCGGTAAGTGATTGAAGCAGACTCATTTATTCAAGGAAGGGGATGCCCCCTTCACACCCTCAAGCCAGCATCCCATTGACTCCGGAACTGCAAGCTGCTGCTGTGTTTCTTCTTCATAGGCTCTTGTCTCATTAACCAGTGTGGGAGCATCAGTCTCTAGGCATGTCCAGGCAGGTCTCAGGACAGCTCCATGGTGAAGCCCAGCCATGCATGAATGCTGTTTAGCAGCTGGCCTTGTTCCTGCTCAATGGCAGGCCTTTTTCCTCCTATAGAGAATAACAGTCCAGGGGATGTGTGTGTGTGTTATGGGGTTTTATTTTGGGACAAAATTTATTATAAGATACTGTAGATGGGCTAAGATTGTACAATCCATGATAATGCTTGTTAAAATCCACCAGGTATCTCTTTGTGTTTTTTTATAATGGCAGGTTAAGGATTAACACCATCAACCAATTAACTATAATACAAATAATGATGTTTATTTAAATTTTACTTCTGCATATGGCACCCAATGTGAGGCAATTCGAATCCATGGTTACAGCCTGAGAAGGTCCATGTGAAGGGCAGTTTACTAGCCAAAGAGTGGGGATCCCAAGATGAAAGCATTTCAAAGGTGCAGCTCCCTTAATAGAAGCTGCTGCCTTGCAACAAAGTTAGAGAGCTAAGGTTCTCCCTGTGTACTGAAAAACTGATAAGTGACTGAAGCAGACTCATTTATTCAAGGAAGGGGATGCCCCCTTCATACCCTCAACCTAGCATCCCAATGACTTCTGTACTGCAGGCTGCTGCTGTGGTTCTTGTCTCATTAACCAGTGTGGGAGCATCAGTCTCCAGGCCTTCTAAACCTAGCTAGGGAGGGGAATTAACCACATAGATTAAAAATGGAGGAATTTATAACATCTCAATATATTTGTATTCCATTTGAGTTTGTTTCTTTTGGCATACAAATGATTTTTACACAGACAACAGTTCTGTGAATCCTCTTTGAGAAGGATCAGGCTAGGACAAGCTTAGAGTAGGAGAGAGCTTACAGGTGGAATGCTAAGTTACTGGCAATGACAATTGGTGAAAGAAAAAGGCCCTTCCCAATAGAGAAGAGACAATATTGATGGCTGCTGGAGCTCAAAGCTCTCTGGCCACTAGGTGCTTTTCCTCACTTTCTGGTACAGGCCCACCAATGAAATTCAGCTGCAATTAGATCCCAGTGAATGATGAACAGAGCTTACTTGCACCATGGGATGGTACATCTGGACCAAGGCTTGGAATGTTCTTCTTTCTTTGCTTGATGCTTTTTTGGATGTCTTAGATTTTCCCTATATTGGGAGGTGGAAAGGATATTTTTCTGGTTTGGTATTGCTAAAATACTGGAGATTTTTGAGGATTTTGACAGATTTGGAATGCTTCTGCAGTCCAGATTTCTTGTTCTCTGGGTTACAGAGTTACTATAACTGGAGAGTCAGGTGAAATACTTGATCAGGGTGGTGATGGCACATGCTTTTATTCCAAGCATTCAGGAGAAAAAGACAGGAGGATCTCTGAATTCTAGACCATACTGGTCTGTACAATTAATTCAGTGTAGGATTCTCTGCTGATATGGTCACTTGCTAATGACAGTCTAAATTCAAAATGACACAATTTTTCCTTGAATGTACTATGTAAGTTTTTGCTTAGTAATAAATAATGATGTCCTTACTTATACAATTGATAAATGCACATAATCTTAAATTTATATAAAGTGAAATGGGTGACAAGCCAGTCTCCTTGGGTGTGGGCCTCCCACCAGAGAACTGGTGCCAAAAGAGATATATTATGTTAGTCAATGTAAGAACCCAGAGTTAGTCTGGGAGACAAATATGCAAGCTGAATGCCTCCCATAGCCAAGAGTTATTGAGAGCTAAAATGAGGTAGGGTATCATGCTTCTCTAAACAGCTAGCCAATCTCCTTAAATAGTGGGGTTCTCACGGGAAGACTATGGTAGCTCAATTTATCAGAAAATACAGAACCAAGGCACTAACCTCTAAACAGGTAAAATATACTTAAAAGTGCACTTGAGGACTAAAGATAGGAAGATGTTTAAATAATGTTGAGTACAGGGAAGGACATTAATTTAAAAGCAAAAATTTAAATATATATATATATATATATATATATATATATATATCCAGTTAAACTAAAGGGAAAAATATAAATAAACATATGTCTTTAGTCCCAATACATGATAGACAAATATAAGCATCTTTCAGGCCAGTGAGTTTTCTGTATTATTTTTACTCTAGCACCAATAATTTAAGTGTTCATTAAAAATAAGATAAATGCCTTGATTCGTGTTTTTCTTTGTTCCATTACTAACTAGACATTATGAAAGTGTTGCCATGTTGGAACATGGACTTTTGGGTAACCTGAATCTGTTTTCCTGAAACATGTTCACTCATATTTGGCTCCAGGATAAATGATGTCTTATCTGCTTTAGGGATAGATCTCTGTTTATTGAGTCAACAAATTTTTTTCATGAATTTGAAACTCTAGAAAATACAAACAAATCTATATTTGATGAAAACATGTCAAATGTTGTTTGGTTTGTGGGTGGAAGTGTTAATGGCTTCTAAGAAGGAACTTTTTTGGTGTAATGGAAATATTTTATATATTGACTATATTAGTGGTTTCTCAGATGTATAGACTTATAAATACTTATAAAACTGTATAGTTAAAATGACTTCATCTTATTATATGTATATTATAGTCAAGAAAATTGGCTAAAATATGAAGATAACTTTATACTGAAATTATGATATTTAGGTGACCATCTGAACTGGGATTGATAATAGGGCATTTTTGTATTTGTGCCCAAAATTCCTTCATTTTTTTCTTGTTTAGTTTTAAAATTAAATTAAATTAAATGTTTATAATGGCCAATCTTGACTATCACCTTGACTCAATCTGGAAACCTTTATAGCTGGGCACTCCTTTGAGAGATTTTCTTAGATTAGCCAATACTGGAGTTTTCATCTTAAATCTGGGCCACACCTACTTGTGACAGCCAACCTGAAGGAATATGGAAGAAGGAAAGTTGACTTTCTGCCTGCTTGCCTGCTGTAACTCTTGCCAGCAAGTTCATCCATGGTGGTGTTGCTGAGGCATTCCTTCATTGATATTAGAACCAATATCTTCAGGATTCCAGTATACACTGAACATCACCACCTCACTAGTAATCTTCCAGCAGTCCAGCACTAGCCTCATGCACTGAAAATCTACCAGATTCTCAACTGTTCCATCACAAGACAGCAATTACTAGACTACACAGACCACATCTTGTAAGGCTTATTTTATATATTTCTGCTCCTTTAGAGCAGTGGTTCTCAACCTGTGGGTTGTGACGTCTTTGGGGTGGAAGTACTCTGTCACAGGGGCACCTAAAACCACCAGAAAATACATGTATCTACATTATAATTCATAAAAGTAGCAAAATTACAACTATGAAGTAGCAATGAAAATAATTTTATAGATGGGGCCACTACAACATGAGTAACTGTGTTAAAGGGTCACAGCATTAGGGAGGTTGAAAACCACTGCTTTATAGGAACCCGGACTAATACAAGGGGATATTAATGTATTGCCTGATGAGTGTGTGTGTGTGTGTGTGTGTGTGTGTGTGTGTGTGTCATATGCATACATTTTTGTAAAGTGTTTCTTGTGTGCTGAGAACGTAACTCTGTCCTCTGTAAGAGTAGCTAGTGCTCTGAACTGGTGAGCCATTTCTATAACCTCTTTTCATCCTTCTTTTAATAAAAACATCCTCATTTTCATTTGAGTAACTACTCTTAAACAGTACTTTCATTTTTTTTTTTTTTGTCATTTCAGGATTTTTAGATTTGGGAAACTTAATCCCAGTAGGCCAGATAGCTCAGCATCAAGGTGATTAGGTCATGCACTGCATGACACTTGAGGATGTGGCAACTGTGAACGTTTTGCTGGGGCTATTAGCATCTGGGAATTTTATTTTGTATCTTGATAAATTGTGAGACTGTCAACTACTATGGATTTAAGTCATCATTTGTCTCTTTCCTTCCACAGAGAAAAGTATATCCTATTTATTTGGAAAAACTGAGTCCTGATAGTATTTTCTGAACATCTTAATCCTGATATGTTAGTAACATACACCTGGCAAGATCTCCTAGTTATACAAGAGAGTCAATTCATTTCTTTGCTTAAATTTATTTTTAATGTGTGGCTGTCATTTTTAATACTTAATATAAAAATAAAAGCAATTCAACCAGTTTTGACATTTGTCATTGTTATAAATTGTCACATTTTATAAAGATGGCCTAGATTGTATTGACAAAATAATCTCTACTCTCCCAACTGGGCTACAGTGATAAAGATGAAGAATTTATAAATCTATAAGAAAAAAAGAGCCGAACAACCATGGTGACCTATAAAAACACATGAATATTTTTTACGATTAAACAAAATCAGAAGTATGCCAACATGCAGAGTATATTAGTTAATTATTCATATTCATCCACATGTTCACATGCATGCACACACGCACATACATACCCATTTATAGACAGGGCTTTTTTGTTTGGTTTCTTTTGAAGGAGGGTCTCACTATGTAGATGTGGCTAGCCTTGAAATGCTTAAGTCTGCTTGCCTCTGTTTCTGAGGGCTGGGATTAGTGGCTATACCCTGTTTATTTTGTCAGGGTTTCATTACATTGTTCAGGACAGCCTGGAACTCCTTAAATCAAGTGATCCTAAACTAACTCATCCTCCTGAGAGCACAGAATTACAGGCTTTACGCTATCAAGCCAAGTTATACAATTAAGACTTTATAATGCATAGTAAAGAGTCTTCTGTTGTCAAACAAGGCCTGGCATTTGTCTTCTGGTTCCTAGGAGGGTAACATATGGATCCTTGGAATTTTCCAGGTGATAGGGATTGTTGCATGATTTGTCCTGGTGAAGATGTGAATATTTCATCATTGTAGACAGGAAAATGAAACATTTCCACAGAAACCTAGCTTGGTGAACATGTGGATTTACTGAGGTTCTTTATAGACTTACAGGTGTCTCTGGCAAGTGCAACATCAAAATGCCCATGCATCATGGATGATGTCCCACAAATGCTGGAGAAAACTGAAGTTCTCTTTCTTGTTAAGTGTTTCTCAGTCTTTTTAAGTGAATTTATAGTGAGCTCGAAATTAAGCTTTAGGACAATTTTTAATTAGAGGTAACAGGAAAAAGACAATAGGCAAGAAAGTTGTAAATCTTGACAACTGTTAGAGGAAGAAAGATGAAGATTAGAATGAGGAAAAGCCATGGTCTTTAGAAGTGAGGCTGATGAGTCACAGTATGGCAAAAGGAAAGAGTGCTTCAGAGTGACAAAGCCCAGAATGTTTTTGGCTAGTATCAGAAAAAGAGACAAATTAAATATATATATATATAGTAAAAAGACAGGGAGCATGGCAGAGGCTCCAAAGTACTGCAGAGAGAAACACTGTCAGAGGCTGCAGCTGCAGTGAGAAGAGGCTTCTGGGAAGGAAAAGTCCATTATCTTATGGGATAGTAATTCATCCCATTTCCTTTTCGATTGTTTGGAAAGACAGGCACAGAGATGGAACTTAGAACAAAGCCCAACTCTCTTCACCTTTTCATAAGAAAATGTAAATTCCAAAAAACAGCAAAATTGATGATAGCAATTCTAGTGCCACCCGGTAAATGAGAGGTGGATTCCAAAGCTCCAGTACCTACAGGATATGGTAACACTAAGTCACTGGAGTTTCTGGTGCAACTTGTAGGCAACTCCACTCAGGAGCCTCCTATTTCCTATGTACTGGCTGGTTTTTTATCAACTTGGCAAAAGCTATAGTTATCTGAAAGGAGAAAACCTCAGTTGTAAAAGTGCCTCCATAATAGTCAGCTGTAGGACATTTTGTTAATTAGTGATGGGGGGGGGGCTCAGCTCATTGTTGGTGGTGCCGTCCCTGGACTGGTGGTCTTGGATTCTATTAGAAAGCAGTTTGAACAAGCCATGAGGAGAAGCCAGTAAGCAGTACTCCTCTATGGACTCTGCTCCTGAGTCCAGTTCCTTCCCTCTTTCAGTTCCTGTCCTAACTTCCTTCAATGATGAGCAGTGCTGTGGAAGTGTAAGCCAAATAAACCCTCTCGTGCCCACGATGCTTTCTTTGGTCATGGTGTTTCATCATAGTAATTGTAACTGAAACTAATACATTATACAAACTGTTATTGCTTTTATACTTTCAGTAAGGGCCTCATTATTCTTAAAAGTTTCCAGAGATTCCTATGCCTTGTGAGACGCCTAGCTACTTTTCAAGAAGTAATATTTTGTTAGGAGGAAATTGTTGCACAGTAGGTGTGACTGTTATTCATCATGGGTCCCTGGGACAATACCTGATAGTTAATCCTAATGGAACAGCCCTCCATGGAAGCATTGGAATATCTACCTAATCTCTAGGAATAGAAAGGATATTACTAGAAATTGAGCTCAACAACATGGGATATCAAACAATAGATAATATGTACCAAATGAAGCTTAACATTTCCATCAAAATTCCATCAAAGCTCTGGATACTTAACCTCAGGTAACTTTCCCTGGTTGGTATGGTATATGGTAGAAATGACCCCCCTAGTATCATGTGTTTGAATGCTTGGCTATAGCTAGTGACTGGTACAATTAGGACATGTGGCTTTGTTAGAGTAGCCATGGCTTTGTTAAGGGAAGTATGTCACTGTGGGAGTGGGCTTTGAGGTTTCCTATTCTAAAGTTACACCCAGTGTGGCACATAGCCTCCTTCTGCTGCCTATGGTTCAAGATGTAGAACTCTCAGGGAGTTCTCTAGCACCAAGTCTGCCTGCATGCCACCATACTTCTCACCATGCTGATAATGGACTAAACTGAAAACATAAGCTACCCCCAATTAAATGTTTTCCTTTATAAGAGTTGCTGTGGTCATGGTGTCTCTTCACAACAATAAAAGTCTTACTAAGACAGTTGGCCTTACTCTGGGCATATTATTATACATCTATCTTTGGAGGGCCTTGTCTTGAGATGTGAACCATGTGCTTTGAATACTTCCATTATGTGGCCTGCATGCCTCTTCCTTTAGATCTGCACACTTTTCTCTTGGTAAACCATACCTTCAAGTCTAGTTGCTGTTACTGAGCTCATGAGTAACATGATTGTTTTTATGAATTCATTGAAGTTGGTAGTCAGTGTCAGAAGTACAGACCATCAAAGGACTGTGCCCTCTAACTGTGTAGTCATGATGCAGGAGAAACTTGAAGTAATAGAATTTAAGTAAAGAAATAAATAAAGTAGAGGAGTGCTGCCTCCAATATGACTGGAAGATAAGTAGTGCTCTCACTGGATTTGTTGGAGACTCTGAGAAAGAAAATTCTGAACCACAGTTGAAGTTTAGAATTGCTAAGAAATTTTCTGCTAATGTTACATTGTCAATATAGACTTCCAATTAGGCTCTATTTCTAAAGAGATAACCCTTACTTACAAACTAACTATTAGGCCCATCCTTATGTGAAAGAACATGCCTCTAAGGGGAGTCTCAAGGAGGCAGTGCATGGACAAAAGCATTATTCAGTACTGGTCTTCCAGTAAGTATCTTGTGCTCTTAACAGAAAAAGAATAATTTTGCTAGGTGGACAAGATAAACTTGGGTAACAACTATTCCAAAATAACATTGGTGACTTAAATAAATCTGGCAATATATTTTCTGTGTAAATTTATCATCTGCTCAAATGACCAGAGTTGCAGTCTCCTGTGTATGTTTAAACCAGTAATTCTCAACCTCTGGGTTGCAACCCATTGGGAGTCAAATGATTTTTTCACAAGGGTTGCCTAGTACCATCAGAAAACACAGATATTTACATTATGATTTATAACAGTAGCAAAATTAGAGTTATGAAGTAGCCACAAAATAAGTTTATGATTGGAAGTCAACATAACATGAGGAACTGTTTTAAAGGGTTGCAGCATTAGGAACTAATGTTTTATAATGTTCAAAGTGTTACCTGGAACTGGAACATGAAAGAGAATGAAGAATGACAGTGTGTGTGGAATGTTTAAGCCTAAAGTGTATGTAAGTAAATAAAATCTTCTATTTGAGGCTTGTTTCTCTTGGAGCATTAGCCAGAGCTGGACAAGTACTATTAAAGAGCTTTTCTTTTACACATCTCTAAGTGTGTGGAATGATTTCCCATTGGGAAGGCATACTATTTCTATAAGAGTCATACTTTAAATCCTTTGAATTGGTATCAGAAGTCTTGTTTAGAACAGTCTGGAAAATTGAATCCTCAGAACTCAGTTTCTAACCCTGTATGAACACATAATGGAAAACAATCATAGGCAGTTATTGTATATTTATTGTTACTTCTGTCCTAGACACAAATGATAGTGCTCCTCAGAGGTACATTTACCACAGAGATAATGAAGCTTATGCTTTAACTATTCTCATTTGAGGAAGAATGAGTACAGGAGGAAAGCAGGTTCCCCATTTGAGTTTCTTAGTCTCAGTAATAAAATAATTTAAGAAAGGACTCAAATGGAAGCTCAAGGACAATTTTATTAGAGTTTCAAAGAAAAATTCCAGATCAGGCAAGCTGAAAACCTCAGAATCTGTTCTGAGGAGGAGATCAGAGGGGAGAAGGGAAAGCCATGATACTTCAAGTTATCATCACAGTTAGATATGTCCAACAAGCAGACATATGGTGAGGATATGTTCATTTAGGGTTTCTATTTCCATGATAAACACCATCACCAGAGCAATCTTGGGGATGAAAGGTGTTTAGTTCAGCTTATAGTTCAACATCACAGCCCATCACTTAAAGAAGTATGGACAAGAACTCAAAGAAGGAAGGAGAATGTTACTTATTGGCTTGTTTCCCATCAGACAGAAACTAAAGGCAGGAATCTGGAGACAGGAACTGACGCAGATGCCACGGAGGAGCCCTAACTGGCTTAATCCTCAGGACTCACTCAGTTTGATTTCCTATAGCACCGGGACCATCTGCCCAGGGGTGGCATCACCCACCATGAATTGGGTCCACCCACATCAATTATCAATCAAGAAAATGCACCACATATTGTCTATAGGTCAATATGATGAAGAGATTTTCTCAATTGTGGTTCTCTTTTTAAAAATGACTTTAGCTTGTGTGAGATTGACGTAAAACTAGATAGCGTAGGAGGGAAGTTTTAGAGAAAGAATAAGGAAGTCCAAAATGTTTGGGGTGTGTGCAAGAGAGAGAGCTCAAAATGTTAGAAATAGAAAGACTAAAGTGAAAAGTTAGATTTTGGTCCATAAGCTTCTGCAATAGAGGCAGGGATTGTGGGAAGGAAAAGTGTAATATCTTGTTGCAGAATATTTGATCTCGTTGTGAACCTCAAGATTATAAACTGTAAATATCTGTTTCTAATTATAGGATGGCTCAGCCTTTAATCCTAGAACTTCCTGTTTATTTTAAATAAATGGTTATGGTGTAGCTCTGGTCTAGCACACACCTTTAATCCAAGAGCTTTCCATACACAAGATTAAATAAAATTAACCCTAGGTCAAGAAGCAGAGCAAGGAACCAGCTGATGGGGATTAAAGAAGAAAGAGGCACATTGAGGTAGAGGGTATTTAAGACAGTGTGGAGAAGAAGCAGCAGCACTTTAAGTTTGGGGTTTTGCTTTTGGTAGAATAGGAACATCAGTTGGGTGCTTTCTCTGTGTCTCTGAACTAGCAAGTTTTCAACCCAGCATCTGGTTCCTAATTCTTCACTGGTAAAATGAAACCACTGGGATACTTTAGTTTTTTAAAACATCAGTATCTCATTAAAGGACTAAGTATTCTATCCATTGCTTTATCATGGCTTAATATGAATCCATCTTTGTAGGGGTGGTCTTTATCAAAAGTCATTGAACCAGCCCAACTGGAATGTTAGGTCTCTTCCAAGGAAAGAGATTCTATTTTCTTGATTATGTTTTTTTTTTTTTCTGTAACAATATTTTCCAAAGGTATTCTGATCACAAGATAGTGGGTTTACACAATTGTATATGTACTAGTTGGCTTTTTGCCAACTTGACATAAGTTAGAATTTTTTGGAAAGAGGGAATCTCAATTGAGAAAGCAGGTGACACACGTAAAACATACAATGGCACAGGATATAAATTACTATTCCAAGAGGGAGAAAAGAGGGCATAGTGATGGGGTGATATTATTAATTGTAAATGTTAATTAATTGGTCCTGCTTGCTCTCTGTTACTTACATTGTCTCTGATTGATTGAATAAATTCAGAGGTTTGAGATTGGACAAAGACAGAGGAAGGTGGGTCTAAGGCACAGGCTTCTGAAGCACAGAGGTTGATGGATAAGAGAAGCCTCCAAGAGAAGAAGCAAAGATCAGGAAGGAGAACACATGCCATGGTTAGAGAAAAGAAGTTCATTCCACGTGACCTAGAACATTGGCATATTGCGGAAAAAAAAACAGCCCAGGGGACATATGTATATTATATGGGGCTTTATTCAGAAATAGAAATAAGAGCTAGCTTAGATGGGCCAAGACTGCTCAATTCAGGCCAAGGCTTGTTGAAATCCATGTGATGTCTGTGTGCTCATTTATAATGGCTGGTTAAGAATTAACAGCTGCCAGTCAATTAATAACCTAAATATTGGTAGATAATTTAATTAATTCTAAAGCACAGTGAGTAAATACTGGACCACAGCAAGACTTAAACTCAGCACGACAATTCCAAATTCTGTATTTCTATGCTCAATGTCAATAGACTTATTAGATGGCTCTTCAGATCTCCCACTTTTTCCAGCTTTGTGGCTGCAGCACACTTGTCTGTCTTGGGCTAGTTCCATGCGCTATCTGCAGCATTTCTTGGAGGGTATCTCACACCTCCGACATCTTCAACATTTTGGAGTCTCCAACACAATCCAATCTTCATTTCTACAGTTTCACACAATGGTTTCTCTGAACTTCCATGCAGGAATTCTCCTGCCTCAGTGGCTTCCCTTAACCATAGAGAAAGATTCTATAACTCTTTTATACCTGTATCTGTCTTGACTATAAAACCAGAACCATGTGTCTGAAGATGTCAAATATTGCTACCTGCTTAAGATGGAATTGTGCACCTGCCTTGAATTACATTTACATAAGCTTTCCATTTTTTTTGGTCAAGGAAATCCCTCATGCCTTTTTCTTTCACAGGTTGTAGAATTTTCTAGCTGAAGTCTTTACCTGAGGGTGCCAATAACTTTATTCCATATATAGCATCAGATCTTTCTTTAAATTCTCTATCTGTTTGAGCACAGGACTAGGTTCCAACATTACAGTTCATGGTTCTCTTTTTCTCCTCAAATTGTACATTTTTAATTTCTTTTGGCCCTGCTTGGTCTTTTTCATTGTAGATCGGCATAAGAATGATCACTAATAACTATGTAAGATTGTCAATTGTAGGTTGGCTTGAAGTCTTCTCTACAAATGACATTAGTCCAAAACTCCGTAATTTAGCTTCAGATTTTTTAGACAAGGGCAAAAAGCAGCCACATAAAATAAGCCAACATATTTTAAAAATTGTCTTTAAACCTCTTCCCCTCTGAATTCTCTTGGGCTAGGCCTTCACAGCTCATATTGCTTTCTGCATTACTGTCTGCCATGCTTCTGCTAGGATGGCCCATTAAGCCCCATTTTCAAGATTCAACCACTTTTTTTCCCAACCACTTTTCTAATCCAAAGTCTCAAAGTATTCTCTATTCCTCCAAACAATGGCATGATCAGGCTTGTTAGAGCAATACCCAAGTTCCTGGTATTAACTTCAGTCTTAGTTACTGTTCTATTACTGTGAAGAGATAACATTATCAAAGCAATTTATTAAAAAAAATCATGTAATTGGAGGCATGCTTACAGTTTCAGAAGATTAGTACATGATCCTCATGGCAGGGAGCATGGCATAAGGCAGGCAGGCAGGCATGGTGCTGAATTAGCAGTTGAGAGCTTACATAATGATCAACACGTACGTGGCAGAGGGAGGCTGGCTCTAGCTTGGAATTTTGAAATATTAAAATCCACCCCCGTTGACACACCTCCTTCACCAAAGCCACACATTCTAATCCTTCCTACATGGTCTACCAACTGGGAAACAAATATTCCAATATATGAACCTATGGGGACCATTCTCAATCAAACTGCCACAGACTTATTTCCCAGGTAATTCTAGATCTCGTAAAGCAGACAATTGAGACTAATCATTACAGTAGGTATGCTAGAATTTCAAGAGAACATGGAATACTAATTTTTATGTCCTTTCATAATTTTGTGCATAATTTCAGAATGTGTATATATATATATATATATGTATGTATGTATGTATGTAGCTTGTGTCCTAAAGAGTTGAATGCTATGAGCTGCTGAGGTAAGGGTTCTGGCCCAATGGGTCTTTATCCTTATCCATTAATCAGTTGGCATTTTGTTTCCTATTTTAGTGTATCTGAGCTTGCTCAATAGGAATGTTTTCCTGAGGGGCAGATCTTATCTTACAGCACCAGCTAAAACAAATTTCTAAGCTGACAAGGGTAAGAATTAAATCCAAGAAATAAATCACTGAAGTTGTTGGTAGCCATTCAGGGATCATGAAAGCCAGCCCAACAATTTTACCCAAATCACCTGTGCTTTTCCGTTTTGGTTTTAACAGATTACCTTAAAATAAATAAGTTGTATTATAAGGAATCCCTCCCCTCAAAAAAGTTTCCTTAATAATGTCTTATTTTTGATATGGTATTTCATTCTCAAGATTTAGGCTTACTCTCAACTTCTGAAAAAGAAAAATTTTCTATAAGGTAAACACTGCTTCTATATTTAATTTGTTTTTCCTGAATAGATATGGTAATGTGTTATTTGGGAATATTTTGATTGTGTTAGACTTCCAATACAAACTAATCTTAGCAAGAAAAAAAAAGAGATTGTACTAGCAAATGTGCCTGTGGGTTTCATTAGCTCCAGACCCAGACTGAGGAGCTCAAAAATTTTCTACATCAATTACTTCTACTTGTTTCGGGTTTTATACGATATCCATCTATATGGGAGTAGGAATGACAGAATGACTATCAGTCTCCCAGTAACTCAAGTTTCTGGAAAAAGCTTGGACTTTGGTAATCTCAAAAAGCTAAGTTTGGGCACACATTCCCAATATACCAATTAAAGAGGAAAGTAGTGGTAAAAATGAGAGAAAATAATTTAATCAATTTGGACATATTGGGAAGAGTTACAAACAAGGGGTCCAGTGACCTTAAAGGCCAATATTCTGGGTACTGAAATGTGTCTTAGACTTCAACAGAAGACAAGAAATATGAATAATTAAGAAGTGCAGTTCAAGATGTCCTTTGCTATATCATTGACCAATTACTGTCTCAGCTCTTTTCCTGTGGGGTAATTCTTCAGGTGGCAACATAAGTTGTTTTTTTTTATTTAAAAAATTATATATTTATGAGTGATTGTTTGTATGTATGTATGTATGTATGTATGTGAACCATATGTATGCCTGAAGCCCTCAAAGAATAGAAGATGGCATCTAATCCACTGAAACTGAAGATACAGATAGTTGACAGCCATCATGTGGGTGATAGGAATTGTACCTGGGTCCTCTGAAAGAGCAGCAAGTACTCTTAACCACCAAGTGACGGGGTGCTGTTATGCATTCTAAATGTCAACTAACCTGCTCCCAGAGATCTGCTTGCTGTACATCAAGTAATTCTGTATTACCTTGCTTTCTAATCATTGTCTCTGATTGGCTTTAATAAAATGCCAAGGCCTGTGAATGAGCAGACAGAAAGGTAGGAAGGGCAAAGGTTCAGACTTATGGGGCAGACAGAGAGCATCTTGGGTAGAAGAGAAGAAGTCAGAGGAGCAAGAATGAGGACACATGCCATGGGTTTTAGAAAAGAACCTCATTCCACATGACCTGGAACATTGGCATAGTGTGGAGAGTAGCAGCCCAGGGGATGTATGTATATATGGGATCATATTTAGGGAACAGAATTAAGAGCTAGCTTAAATGGGCTAAGATTGTACAATCCAGGCTAAGATTTAATAAAATCCATCAGGGGTCTGTGTGTGCTCATTTAAAATGGCAAGTTAAGGATTAACACCAGCAACCCATTAATGATAATACAAATTAGGAACAATTTAAGTATAATACTTCTATAATCAAGCCATCTCTACAGCTCCCATTTCCATAAATAGTTAATTTTTCAAATGGTTTTGTTGCACAAAGGAACCAATTTATCAGGATAAGATGTCATTCTGCTGTATGATCCAGCCTTAGTTACTCTCTTGGATAATTGCTCTAGTTTGCTCATCGTTGCTTTACCAAACATCATGACCAAAAGCAACTTTGGAACTGTGATGATTTGAATGAGAATGGCCCCCTATAGGCTCATATGGTTAAATACTTGGTCCCCAGTAGGTGGAATTAGGAGGTGTGGCCTTGTGGGAGGAGACAAATCACGAACTGTGAGTGAGATGTCAGAAAGACTCTAGCCATTCCCTATTCCTGGTGTACTCTCTTTCTCTGCCTTTTGCTTTTGGATCAAGTAAACTCTTAGATCCTCTTGCTGCCATGCTTTTGCTCTGCAATGACAAACTCTAACTCTCTGAAACTATAACTAAATTAAAAACTTTCTTTATGAACTGTCTTGGTCATGGTGTTTTGTCCCATCTATAGAAGAGTAACTAATACAGAAGTTAGTTCCAGGGAATAGAATGTAATAGTTTGAATGAGAATGTCCCATGTGGGCTCATATGTTTCAATACTTGGTCTTCAGTTTGCGGAATTGCTTGGGAAGGAGTGGGAGGTTTGACCTTGTTGGAGAAGGTGTGTCAGTGGGGGAGGGGTTTGAGGTTTCTAAAGACTTGGAGTATTCTCAGTCCCTCCCAATGTGTGCTTCTGCCACTATGCCTTCACTCTGCCACTATAAACTAACTCTCAGAAATCATAATCCCACTTAAGCACTTTCTTTTATGCATTGCCTCCGTCATGGTATTTTGTCACAGCAACAGAAGTGCAACTAAGATATGGAGGAAATGGTGGATTTGGCTTAGATGTCCGGATCACAGCCTATCATTGAAGGAACCATTGAAAGAAGGTGCTTATAGGCTTAGTTCCCATGCTTGTAGTCATCCAGCTTTCTTATACAACCAAGGACCCCCAGCCCAGTGGTGGTACTGCCTACAGTGCTCTCCCATCTGTCATCAATCTAGAAAAATGCCTCACAGATTTGACCACAGAGTAATCTCCTGGAATCAATTACTTAATCTCTCTTCCCTGGTGGCCCTGGTTTGTGTCAAGTTGACAAAAATCTAACTAGCATAGCATTTGTCCTGCTCTGTTTGGCTCTTACAGGAATCCACAGTGACCCAAGAAGAAAGGTCAGTTAACATTGATTTATCTCTGGACTTTAATTGAAGTACAACAGAAAATGAAGGCAAGAATGCCATGGTTTTGTCCTCTTTTAAGTTACCTTGTTAGCAAAACAGAGCAGTAAATTTTTAATTTTTTTCATTATTTTTTAAAGTAAAAGTGGCTTCAAAGTTCATTTTTAATCCATATTTGTATATTTCAGAAGTCCTATGGCTATTAGGAGTTGAATCATATTCTCCTCTCTGGAACAATCCTTGGGACTGCAGAGAATCACAAGGCATAAGAATTAGTCATAGAGTGAGTTGTAGAGGCCTTATACAATGGCTGAAAAGTTATCATATGAGGGCAAAAGAAGTGTTGCTAAAGAAAAAGGCTGAAAACCCTAGCTAAGGCCAAATAGAACTGACTAGAGCCACTGCCATCAGGCCCAGGAGCACTCCAGAGTCTGCAGGTGGCTTAGATCCATTGTAATCCTAAAATACACACTCCTGGGTGAAGATTTTAGATGCTAATGAGATATGATATGTGAAATTGTATGTAGAACTACATGTATGTTGAAAGATCATGTTATGCCATACTCTGAATTACTGCAGATCATATAAAACAATGTTTTCTTCAGGATTAATTACGCAAGAAACTTCTGAGTCCATTTTGTAGGAGAAGGGATGACTGAAGTTTTTTGGGTGAACCCAGAACCTGAACCATCTGTCAGGTGCCACCCATTCAGCACAGATCAATAAATGACTGATTTTAGGGAGCAGAAAGGATGCTACTCTATGAATTTATTGGAATAAATCACAACTGTATAGGCACATGGGTTTATTGAAATCAACCATAGAAACCAGGTCTAAGAACTAATCAGACAGTCCAGAACAAGGAAAGGGTATACATCCCTCAGTTGCATGTCATGTGATGTATACCTATCACTTTGATGGCATGGCCCACCACCAACCTATTACCCAATTCCTGGTGTGTGTGTGTGTCTCATAGTATTTCTTAATTGTTCTTGCAGTGTTGACTTGGCTCAATCCCCTTACAACCTACTATATTGTTTGTCTGTCTATGAGTTTGCCCATCTGGACCCAACACATCATTTCCTGCTCCTCATTTGTTCCCTGTTCTTGGACCAAGTCTGACCTTTTACCTCACAGCTAGAACACCCGGACTTTAGCATCTCTTTCCAGGTACTGGTCTTGTTCGTTGACTTGTCAATGCATACTCTCAGCCCACTTCTAAAACACCTTGAACCCTGAGGTAGCTTCTTTAAGTGATACTTATCCTGTAACCAGTGCGTATGCACCCCTCCCTTATTTACTGGGTTCAGTGTGATATGAGAGTTAATACTAGTAATTAAGATCAGAATAAAAGAACTTGCATTCACCTCAGCCAGGCTACCAATGCCTGTACTACTAAGGATTGTATCACAGCTTGCTGTCATTGAAACCATTAAACTTTGTGAATTCATGAATTAATTGCTATTAAAGAAGTTCTGGCTTTTTGAAAACACATAATCATGTTTGTCTGTTTCTGGCATAGTGCACTCATGATTGTGCAACACATACTAGGGAAAGCCTATACCGTGGAAAAAGACCCCAAAACATCTTATTATGTGACATAAAATCCCTTGTATGTTGTAAAGCACTTCTGTCTCAGTTACTAACATTTTTCTTTGCTCTGATCTACTTCCATCCTTGAGAGTGTATCTTTTTGAGAAGTTGTTCCTGTTTCTGCTGTTTCTCTACAATCCCTTGCTCTGAATTAATAGAACTTGAGACCCTTACAGAGGCACCATGGAACCATGATATTTGCTGATATCACTTGGATTGGTCATACCTGAGTCATAAGACCACTGTCATCAACAGGGAGGATGGAGGTGGAGGCACAGCTCCACTTCCTGCCCTGCAATAGCCTTAAGTCCCCTTTCCCTGTGGGGAATTCCAGTCAAGAAAAATTGGCAACTGTATCTTTCATAAAGAGAAGAATTTCCAGCAAAAGCCAATATGAAGCCATTGTCTTAGGGTTACTATTGCTGTGATAAAACATCATGACCAAAAAACAAATTGGAGAAGAAAGGGTTTATTTGGTTTATATATCACTGTCTGCTGAGAGAAACCAAGGCAACAACTCAAAAAGCCAAGAACCTGGAGGCACGAGCTGATGCAGAGGCTGTGGAGAGATGCAGCTTACTGGCTTGCATCTCATGGCTTGTCCAGCCTGCTTTCTTAGGGAACTCAGGAACAGTGGTCCAGGGAAGGAACCATCCACAATGGAATGAGCCTTCCCCTCATCAATCACTAATTAAGAAAATGGCTTACATCCAGATATTATGAAGGCATTTTCTCAATTGAGGTTCCCTCTTTTCAGATGACTCTAGCTCGTGTGTCAAGTTGACATAAGACTGGCCAGCACAGAGATTTATTAAGGGACATTTTTTAATATAGATATTAAGCACAGGGACTAAGGGAAAGAAAGGCACACAGAGGAACAGAGGAAGAATAGGATATATCCAACTATAGGTGTGAGCTTCTCAAGGGAGGGTCGAAGTTAAATATCTTTGTAAATGGTGGCTAGACTATAACTATCAAGTCTTTAACCACATTAGAGATAACTTTTTTATATAACTTGGTGGCTCTCAAGTCACATTTCTAAGGGCTGTTAACACCTCCTCCTACCTTAAAAATTGGAGGACTTTTGTACATTTATGAAGAATATTGCTTAGACAGAGACAGAAAAGTGCTAATAACTCAATATTGTATGTCATTCTGACCCTAACTAAGAACAGTTTATCTAATGACAGGATGTCTTTTGGGAAACACAGTGATACTTGAAGTTTCATGCCTTAATTGGCAGGAAAGTAGACCAGACCCCAGGAAAAAGGGACTTCCTTTCTGAAGCTTTCTTTTTTTGAGTCTCTATAGGTTTCCCTGTCTTTATACCTTGCCTTAGTCACCTCTCAAGTTAGAAATGTATAGCTCAGTGACAGAGTGTTTGCCTAGCATGTTTCAGGCAAACACTTAACACACAGCACTGTCAAAAACAACTGTGATGGCTAATCTTGGTTGTCAACTTGACTACATCTGGAATCAAATAAAGCTCAAACAGCTGGGCACTCCTGTGAGTGATTTTTCTATTTATTTATTTATTCATTCATTCATTCTACATCCAGATCACATCCCCCTCCCTCCTTTCCTCACATTTCCACTCTCCCACGCTCTTCACCGTTTCTCTTCAGAAAAAGGGAACCCTCCTAGCAATCTACCCTAGCTCTTCAAGTTGCATCAGCACTAAGAGAACTTCCACTCAGGCCAGACAAGGCAGCCCCATTAGGGTAAAGTGATCCACAAACAGGCAACAAAGTCCATGTCAGAGATAGTCCCTGCTCCACTTGGTAGTAGATCTACATGAAGACCAAGTGGCCTATCAGTTACACATATGTAGAGGGATTAGATCCAATCCCTACATGTTTTTTTTTTTGGTTGGTACTTCAGACTCTGTAAGCCCCCAGCAGCCTAGGTTAGTTTGACTCTGTTGGTCTTGTGAAATTTTTGTCCCCTCTGGAGCCCTATATTCTTCCTCCCACTCTTCTAAGAGACTCTCCAAGCTTCACTTGATGTTTGGCTGTGTGTCTCAGCATCTGTTTTGATCCTGAGAAATTTTTCTTCACTGGATCATTTCCAAGTTTGGCCAGACCTACTGGTAAGAGTGCACATAAAAGCACACAAAGAAGGAGGCTTTTGCTTTTTGCCTGCCTGGCTTCATGCCCTCTGGTAAGTTCATTCAGCCTGTTGCTGAGGCATTCCCTCACTGGTATTAGAACATACTTCTTGGGGGTTCCACCATAAAATGAAAGTCAGCAGCTTTCTGTGAATTCCTTGGGACTCCAGCACCAGATTGGGAATGATGAAACAACCTGTCTTGTTGGCTCAATAACTACTGGATTCTTTGCCTTTTCATTAGGAAACAGCCATTGTTGGGGCTATCCAGACCATAGCTTGTAAGCTATTCTAATTAATGCCCCTTTAAGATACTTATATACTGGAAGCCACAAATGTCAGAAGAAAGTTCTGGTTCCTGTTTCTTTGTTTTATCCTAAGTAAACACTCTTATCTAGAAGGTTCTAAGTGCCTATGACTAAAATTGAAAGAGGCACCTGAGCATGTAGGTAGGCCAGCTCCTCTCCCCCACAAAATTTAAGTCCAGTTTCTGCAACAAGTCCTTTGAAATGCCCCCAGACTAACAGCTCAATTGTGTCCTAGTTCCTGGGACTCCTACTGTATAGCAACTCCATTCTCTTTCTTTTCCCTTAAGCTCCTTTCTATGACTTCTTAAAAAACATTTTCTAAAACTCATCCTCTGTGGTTCACTGTGATGCTTTGAATGAAAATGACCTCCATAGGCTCATAGGTTTGAATATTTGGCCACCAGAGAGTGGCACTATCTGAAAGGATTAGGAGGTGTGGCCTGTTGGAAAAAGTGTGACACTCAGTTTAGGCTTTGAGACTTCAAAAAGTCCATTCCAAGCCCAGAGCCTCTCTCTTACTGCTGCCTGCTGATCTGGATGTAGAACTACCAGCTACTTCTCTAGTACCATGTCTGTATCTGCGTCATCATGCTTCCCTCCATGACAATAATGGACTAAACCTATGAAGTTGTGAGCAAGTCCCAATTAAATGCTTTATTTTCTAAGAATTTCCATGGTCATTGTGACTCTTCACAGCAATAGAACACAGACTAAGTCACCCATTAATTTCACACATTGGATTTGCAACACAAGAATCCAAAAGCTACATGCTCAGGGTTGCTCTGGTGGCTCTCTGAGAAAAGTTATCATTCTAATATTTCTGTGTTATATGTAGCACTAATTGGATTTGGTAGGTTAAAATCATTGATGATAGGAATGATAAAGAAAAAGGGATCGATTGTTGAATATGCTCTTATATATTTGTATATTGATACAAAATTAAGTTTAACTCTTTCTAAGGCATTGTACCTATGTAATGCTTAAAAATGCAATGTGAAGTTTTGACCTTTTGATAGCAACTGTCACAAATTGTTTAGGATAATTAATAAATGAAAACTAATAGTCATTCAAACATGTCATTTTGTGAGGTACTAGCATAGTGTATCACAGATGTTTTATAAGTTAATCAGAAATCAAGTTGCTAAGAGACAAGCAACATTTGCTTATCCAAATATACAGAGATAGATAGGTGGTCTTCAAAAACCTCAAGAGATCTGTAGAATATGGCATTCAAAGATGTTTTCTTAAGATTTTTTTTTATATTGAGACATGTCAGCTCCTAACAGCAACCCCTATTTTACTTCAAGTAGAGAGGATGAGCATCAAAGAATCTCGATTTGGAGATGGCTACCTTAGTGGCAAGCCTGTCACTGGGCAAGAGAAATCCCTTGTTTTAACTGTAAACAGAATGCTGTCCCAAAAGGACAAAACATGGAAGCCTAGCTCTGCCAAGACAGAGTAGATATGTCCTTCATAATTCCTGCTTTACAATTAATATGTTAGAGATACTGGGCCAAAAGGTGAAGATAGATGCTCCAATGTATTGAGAGAAATTGGGAACTTTCCAGGCAGCCAGGAGTCTGTCATTTCTTAGTTTTGGAAGCTGCTGGCTCTGTACTTCTGGTTTATTCAGATATATTCATCCTTCTCAGGTCTCTGATGTGGTTAAAGACTAGATAGTTATAGTCTCACAGTTAGATTTTAAGTTGTTTAGGAATTAAAAGAATGCCCTAGGTCTAAGAACATGCTTTTAAGTTGTAATGCAAGTTAGGACGGCAACTGAGTTAGGTATAGAACTTTAAACTCATTGAGCCAGATAGATAGATAATAGAATATTAAATATCAGTTGCCAAATATGTATGGACTGGATATTGGGAATGTATGTTATACCTTATAATTTTTATAATTGTGGCCTAATTATTCTTATTGTTTTGTATTGCATTTATTATTATAAGAAAAAAATCATTTTATTGGACTAAAAGGGGGAACTTTTGGGAAAAAACATACACTGTAAATGAAAAAAAAGCAGATAGAAGGGTGAGGGGGAAGAGGGTAGGAGAGTGGGATCATGAGGGGGAAGAGGGTGGGACTATGATTGAGATGTAACTTGAAGAAATAAATAAATGTTAAAAAAATAATTGATGGCATGAACAGTTCCAAGAGTAGTTGGTGGCCAAAGAATATGATCAAAATACACTGTATATACATATGAAATTCTCAAAGAATATATAGAAATACGGTTTTAAAAAAACCAACAGGAAAATCTTCTGTGTCATGGGATAATCCATAGAAGCAGAAGTCAGAACTGATATGATATAATCCATGTTTCCATTTAGGTAGGAAGGGTTCTATTCCTAAGGGAAGAGGGTAGCAGTCATGGACAAAGAGAAGCAGTGCACATCCCCTATAGAAGTTCACAGGCTTAATTAATCATTTGCTTTAACTACCTCAGAAGCACTATTGTACGAAGAAGACATTCAAATGAGTTCTACATTAAGCCCAATTAGAACACAATAAAGAGAATCTTTTTCAGTAATGGGAAATTCCTTGAATAGCTCGGTGCTGCTTTATAAAACAATGGGAACAGAAACCCATCAATGATTCATTTGTATCAAGTGGTATATTTCAAGCCCTTACTCTATGTTTCTTTTTCTCCATCCAGTCTATCTGCAGTCTCCAGAGAAGGCCCCTACACCATATTTCTTAATTCTCTAACTCGGGAAAGGTTTGGTTGGTTAAACAATGTTCTACCGTCACATATCTCCATGGCCGCAGAGTGAACTGTTGAAAACTACATGATGACTAGGGGAGAAATACAAGTGGTGCATTCGAAGTTGTATGCAAATCTTAACATAGCTATGAGCATTTGAAGAGACAGACACATGCCAAGCTGTGATGCAAAGCTTTCAACAGTGTGTTCCCAAACGCATTTGGAGACTTGTGTCTGAAGTGTTTGGAAGCAGAAGAGGTTAGTTTCAGCCATCACTACAACATCCCTGAGGCACTCTCAGGTCAGTGACCAGTTTGAGATCTAAAGGTGACAGTTTATCATCAAATTGAGAACTACTGATGGAGGGTTTTTTTCTTTTATGCCTAAGATATCAGCAGTGGGAGGTACTCACTGACCACGATTTTATCTTTACCATACATTTACTGAGTTGACACGTTTTTTTTTCTTCATACTGCTTTTTTAAAAAAGTAATTAGTGTCCCACTCCCAGTAACAAGACATTATGCTGCTTTGTATATGAAAGATGTCCATTCATTTCCTATTTCCTAATGAAGAAGGGACTTGTGCTTTCAGTGATCTCTTGAATTCTGGAGTTGGGGGTGGTTGTAAAAGATATATTTTAAAGGAATGGTTCAATTACTGAAGTGTTGGCCATGTATACATGAGGTCCTGATTTTGATCCCCAGCTCCCACATTTTAGAAAGCCACTATGTGAGTGCTGGCCTATAATCCTGGTGCTGGAGAGGCACAGACAGGAGGATCACCTGGGCTTGCTGGTCAGCTGATCTAGAAGAATTGGTGAGCTCCAGGTTTGGTGAGAGGCTCTGACTCAAGGAATCAGAAGGAAAAGTCAAGAACCATCCTAGTTTCTTTTCTGTTGCTGTGATAAAATACCTGGGTGAAACGCAACTTAGCAAGAAAAAAATTATCTTAGCTCACAGATCTAGGGAATTTAAAATAGCTAGTCACATCACTACAGTCAAGAGTACCGAGAGGTGAATGCATGCAGGCTTACACTCACTTTTCCCTCTTTTGGAAAGGCTAGGACCCAAACCCAGAAAATGGTGCTGCCCACTTTTAGGCTGGGTTTTCCCACAGCAGATAACGCAGTTCAAAATCCCCACCCCAAGACATATCCAGAGGTCAAACTAATGCAGGCAATTCTTTATGGGGACTCCCTTTCAAGTGATTCTAGATTTTGTAAAGTTAAAAACTAAAATTAGTCATTACAAGGAATAACATCCAAAATGAAAAACAGTCTCCACACACACACACACACACACACACACACACACACACATACATACATACATACATACATACACACATAAAGTGTAAACACACTTGCACATAGATTCACATACAGAAAGAGGGAGAGGGAGAGGAAGGTAAGGAAGGAGGGAGGGAAATTTTAAATCTTTTCAGCTTTGTTAGTGTCTGCCACCTAATTTTTCAGCTTTCCAGTTGGAGAAGGTCCCTTAATCTCCAGTACAGACACTTCTAAGATGCTCCTTCATCTTCAGGCTTTGCATTGTGGGAGTGGAGTGTCCCACAATGGAAAAGATGTAAAGGCAGCCACATCTAGGAATGAGGAAGTGTGTGATGGACTCAGGGAACTAAAACTAGAGCCCTGTGTTGTTTAGGTCAACCTCAGTAGAGTATATTGTTTTGGACAGAAGTTATACACAGACACATTGCAGAGCAGGAGTGCTTAGTTTGAGTTCTATTGAATGAGAGTTTGATCAATTAAATCCTCTTAATGTCTAATTATCTCTTCTTGCTTCCACTTAACAAATGCCTTCTCCTCTTTTTAGTATAGGACTAAAACATTTGTAAACTGTCGTCACACCCCTGCTTAATGATCATTTAACAAAGTCACATTTTAAATTCTTTTCATCTTTTCTTGCAAATCAGTCCCCTCCTTCTTTGAGCTTTCTTTCTAGTTTTTGCTGGAAGCTTCCCCTCCTCCTTCCCACCCCCTCTCCTTTCTTCCTCATTTCATTATGAATGTAAATGCTACAGTTAAATGTTATATACTTTGCTTTAAGTCTGGAGCACATTACTTTCTTTAGTGAAAATTTCCCCACTCTTTCAACTTTTCCATTTAAAGAGTTGTTATAAGGTGATTGCCATTGTCTTCAGCACTTGTAACAATATAGCTCTGGTTCTCAAATTTTATTTACATCAAAATCAACTTGTGCTGCTTGTAAAAATTTTAAAAAGTAGTTTTCTGGGTTTGTATCTTTATGTCAACTATGACTCATTATTAATTATCTCCTCATTTTCCTTTTAGACTAGAACTTTATATGTAACCAGTGTAGATTTGATCTCACAAGCAATCCTTTTGCTTTGATCTTTTGAGTGTTATGATTGTAAGCATAAGTGAGTCACTCTTAGGCAAAAGGTTATCTCCAGGAGGGGTGTCTGGCAATTCTGCTGCTAAGGTTGAAGTCTAGCATTACTGGAAAGCCTCTGAGCTTGCTGCAAAATGATGGACTCCTTTTGGCAATGTGGTTCCCTCCTCTCTGCCTGATCTGGGGAAACTCCAGATCCTCTATCTGAGGAATATCACATATCCCTCAAGGAAATTACAGGTCTATCCATTTCTCCTGATAAGAAACTGGTTCAATATGCATCTGGGAATACCTCCCCATACTGAGGACCTACCAATGACCTTTGTTCATGCTTCTAACTGTATCTGGAGTTCTTCCCCCACCCCTACTTCCTATAGGATAATTAGGTACTATATTCCTCCTCTTAAGATAGGACCATGCTGCGACATACAGATGAAGTATTACTGGCACTCCTAGCCCTAGAGAATCAAGCACATTCATTCCCAAAATCCCTCCCAGTTCTGAAAGTTTATAATGCCCCTGTTTACTAAATAAACTCTCATTCTCTCTTCATTCCTCCAGCATGATGGTCTGAGACTCTATGTTTTGGTCTTAGGAGGCAGGACCTTCTCCTTCCCAGAAGAGTTCATTTGCCTGCCTAGGCCAGGATCCTGCTGCCTGGAACCCATGTTAAAGCATGCAGGTAGTGTGGCTCCCACAGCCAGTGACTGCTACCACTTACCCCAGTAGCTAATTCAGAAGCTCACCAAGGTGCAGAGCTTCCAACATTTCTCCTCCTGCACTACTTGCTGTAGTGCTACAGCAGTCGTGGGTTGTTGGTTGTTCCCAAAGCAGCCACAAGATTCACCCAAGCATGGATGAAGTCCCCAAAGTCTTTTGGCTTGGTCCAAGCCTGGCACAGGTAGCTTAGTTAAAAGAACTTTAACCTTTTGCTATGCTACAGAGAGGGTCTCTCTCTCCTACATGCTTATCATAAGAGCTGTAACACTTTATAGTGGAGACAATCCTTTCTCTCACCTCTCTGGGATATCCTGTGGCATGGATCCTGTCCCGTGTTCCATCCTTTTCTGACTGGAAACTGACATAGCCTGGACCTCCTGGTGGTGAAGCATACACTTCTGACTTGGTGCCTGACAAGGCCCTAGCTTCCTAGGAGAGTACCCGACAAGGCCCTAACAGCTCCCTGGAAGATGAAGAATGACAGAAAGAATGACCAATAGGCCTCGAAAATAGGAAAAAATAGATGGGCCTGCTCAAGGCCCTGAAACAGTCTATAAAGATAATAGAGTTGCTAGATTGTTGGTCAAAACAAAAAAGATAGAGTAGAGAAGATGGCTCAGTTGAGGACTTGAGTTCAGATTGCTAAAATCCTTGCAAAACTGGCTGCAGTAGCTTGTGTCTATAATCTCAGTGTTCCCATGGCATGATGAAAAGCACAGAATTCCAAGAAGTTTGCCAATCAGCACGCCTGATGAAAGCAGCAGCAAACAAAAGGGCTTGCC
>CAJQZJ010001285.1:855021-884431 GCA_907164525.1 Lophiomys imhausi
TTTTTTCTTTTTCCTTTTCCCTTATCTTTTTCCTCTCTTTTTTGTTGATATTCTTTGTTTTTGTGGGTTTGTGTGTTTGTTGGTCTTTTTTAGTATTCCCCCCAGTAGCAATGAGACACCATTCACTGGCAGTACTGCCTCGTAGGTCCCCGGTGAATGAAGAGGCTCTTGGCCCTCATATGACTCCTGATCTGTGGTGAGAGAATGTTAGGCAGGGACACTCCACCCCAGAGGAACAAGACGGAAGGGTCAGGGGGTAGAGCACGGGAGGGTGGGGCTGGGAAGCGGGAAAAGAGGACAATATGATAAGGATGTAACCTGAAGCAACAAACAAATAAATTTATTAACTAAAAAAAAAAATAAAAGGCATGGGGCAGGGCTGAAACACTGTGAATGGAATAGAGGATACAGCCATTCGGCCTGGTTTTGCAGACCTCCAGGTGTCGAGAAGACGTGGAGCTAAGGTAAAATACAAGAGAATTGTGGTATTGGCCCATACCTTTGACTTCAGCGGAGACGGGGGGGGGGAGCACCATAGAGTTGGTGGTCTTATGTATTCTGGAGTCATACGGAGCGGGGTGGTGAGGGTGCATACTCTTGGTCCCACCATTCAAGAAGAGTACACCCTTGGTCCCAGCTCCCAGCACACTGGAGACAGAAACGGGCAGATCCCGGAGCTCAGGGTCAGCCTGATGCAGGGCAAACTCTAAATAGAGAAAGACTTCGATCCAGGAGTGGTGGAACACATCTTTGATCCCTTCAGATGGGAAACACAGGTCCCTGATCCCAATAATTAGAGTTCAGAGACACACACATGGGATTTGGAGGGACCTAGGTTTGGAGGCTACTTACAAAAGGCCTTCCCGATGCAGGCAGATTGTCCTTTGGGATCTCAAAATATATACACTAGAGCTGGTTTAGCTCCAAGGTGACAGAATGATTTCTTCTTTAACACGGATTGAAAGATAACGTTTTGTATGTTGTCAGAAGGCCAAATTTGCTTCAGGAGAAGTACTACCTAGCCCCTCCACCCCCCCCAAAAAAAAAGAGGGCAATTGTCCTAGGGTTGGGATTGGGGCAGGGCTCTGTTCTTATCGTTCCAGGAGAATCGAAGTGTCCATTAGGGGAGCCCGGGGACGGCTGGACAGCGGAATCCTCAGCAGAGAGCAGAATCAGGCACCAAGGAGGACGAGTGACCCAGTTGATTCTGCCTGGCAGACTTCCTCAATAGCTGTCTCCATCGGGGGCCTGCAACCACCACAGCAATCCAATGTCACTGGGACCGCTCAGCTCTACACAATGCCCCGGCAGGAACCTCAGTGAAGCCTGCAAGATCAGCTTCTGCCTATAAACCCCTTAGGTCATCTAAACAGCTGAGAACAGAAGGACTGAACATAAAAGGAGTGTACTAACATTTTTAATCATTTTTTCCATTTGGGTTCGGGCCCCAAACAGGTCTACTACGACCCAAATCACCAGGAAGTCACTTTAAGAGAGCGACGTCCCATGCCCAGTGGATGGGGAAGGTGTTTCTCCGCCCTTCTTTTAGGTTATTTGAAGGATAACTGAAAACTCTGATATGCAGGGGAAGAGACTACAAGCTGATAAATTGTCCTGTCTTAATGGGTTTTGAAGGTTAGCCCCAGGGAATTCCTACTTTTCCTTTTCTGTATCCTTCTTCCTCTCTTATGTAGGAGTGCATGGGCTTGAGAAAAAATGAGATATAGACATAGCACAGGAAGGTCCAAGAAGAAGGGGCAGATTATTGAATATGCCCTTATACCTTTGTATATTGATACAAAATTAGTAGTTTATTTGGCTAAAGTGGTATTGACCATTGTTTAATGTGCAGAAATAAGATTGTATTGGATTACATCGGTATTGATCTTTGTATATTGATACAAAATTAAGATTATAGTTGGCCACAGTGGTATTGACCCTTGCATATGGACGTAATATTAAGATTATATTGGGCTACATAGGCATTGATCTTGGTATATTGATACATAATTAAGAGTATATTTAGCCACAATTGAATAGATCTTTGTATAAGGATACAAATTTAAAGGTAACGCTTCCTAATGGTATCATACCTAGAGATACTTAAAAATAAAATGTGAAGCTCTGACCTCTTGATACCAACCGTCTAAAATGGTCTAGGATAGTTAAAACAAACTCCTAGTCATGCAAACATGTCACTTTGTTAGCTACTATGACAGTCTATCACAGATATTCTCTAAACTACCCAGTAATCAAGTTGCTAAGAGACAAGCAACATTTGCTTATCTAAATACAAGAGATGGATAGGGCATCTTCAAACACCCCAAGAGATCTGCAGAATATGGCATTCAAAGATGTTATCTTAAATCAAGATTTTTTTTTGATATCGAGACATATCAGCGCCTGACAGCACCCCCTATTCTACTCCAAGTAGAAGATAAGCATCGAAGAACCTCCACTGTAAGATGGTTGAGTTAGTGGCAAGCCTTTCTCTTGGCATGAAAAAACCCCTTGCACCAACTGCAGACAGATTGCTGTCCAAAAAGGACAAAACTTGGTAGCAGGGGAGTCGACAGCCTAACTCTGCCAAGACAGGGTAGGTAAGTCCTTCATAATCCCTGCTCTACAACAAATGTCTGTCAGAGAAACAGGACCCAAAGGCTGAAGACTGATGCAGGAATGTATGGAGAGAAAATGGGAACTGTCCAGGCAGTCATTGGTATGTCCTTTCTTAGTTTTGGAAGCTGCAGGCCCTGCACTTCCTATATAAGCAAATATATTTATCCCTCTCAGGTCTCTGAGGTGGTTGAAGAATAGACAGCTAGAGTCTCATAGTTAAATTTTGAATTGTTTAGGAATCAAGAGGGTGTTATAGATCTAAGAAGATACTCTTAAAAGTGTGTTGCAAGTTAGTATGAAAGCTGAGTCAGTTATAGAACTTTAAACTCATGGAGTTGGTTAGATGGTAGAATGTTAAAGTCAGGGGCCAAATATGTATAAACTGGACATTGGCAAGGTATACTGGGCCATTTAACTCTCATAAATATGGCATACTTATATCTGTTGTTTTGTATAATACTTACTGTTATAAGAGAAGGAACCATATGTTGGACTGAAAGGGGAAACTTCTGGGGGGAAGAGGGTGGAAGGGCGGGATAGGAAGGGGGAATAGGGAGGGGTTTGTGACTGAGATGTAACTTGAAGAAAAAAAATAAAGTATTAAAAATCAAAAAAAAACAAAAACAAAACAAAAAAAAAGAAAAAAGGGCAAGGAAATGAATTCTGCTTATGTTCATTTCCTACCCTATTTAAATAAATTGGGACAATTTCAGTGACTTTGAATAACACAAATTTATCAAGTTTGCAGTTGAAGTCTAACACAAGTCTTGAAAGCTAAACACAGGTAGTATTACACTTGTGTTTTTTTTCTTGGGGCACTGAGGAAAAACACTATTTATTTATTTATTTATTTATTTATCTATCTATTTATTTGTTTATTTATTTATTTATTTATTTATTTACTCTATTGGAACTTCTTGCAACTATCTGTATTTCTTGCCTCTTGATTTCCTTCATAAGTTTTAAAAGATGATACTTCAATGTCTGCTTCTGCTCTCTAACTTCTTGTCATACCTTCTTGTTACTGTATTAAGTTGCTACATTTTCAGTAGTATCTTTTGAAAGCTAATACATGTAATTCTCATATCAGGGTGTTCAAGTATCGTGTTACATATTTTTCTTGACTGTAAATGCCTTTGGTGTGTTCAAGACATATCACTTTCATGTCTATCAGTTAGCTCATGGTGAGTGTGGGCTTTTTGAGTCCTGCAGTTTTGTTTCTAATCTTGTAGTATTCAAATCATTATGGGACTTATGCAAATTCAAATAAACCAGTGAGACAGAACACTAGATGTCAATGCATTTGTAGCCAACTTGTTTTTAGCAGAGGTGTTGAGACATATGTTGAAGAAAAGATAGTCTTTTCAGGAGTTTTGGATAAAGTCCATGTCCATATACAGAAAAATAAAACAAGATCCTTATTTCTCACCAGATAAAACTAAATTCAAAATGTATTAATGATTTAAAGGTTAGATCTGAAATGATTGAAGTTATTATAAGAAAATATATTTGATTGTAGAGCAGGGATTATGAAGGACTAAGCTACCCTGTCTTGGCAGAGCTAAGCTGTCGACTTCCCTGCTACCAAATTTTGTCCTTTTTGGACAGCAGTCTGTCTGCAGTTGAAGCAAGGAGTTTTTACATGCCAAGAGAAAGGCTTGCCACTAATTCAACCATCTCACACTGGAGATTCCTCGATGCTTATCTTCTACTTCGAGTAGAATGGGGGTGCTGTCAGGAGCTGATATGTCACGATATCAAAAAAAAAAATCTTAATTTAAGACCACATCTTTGAATGCCATATTCTGCAGACCTCTTGGGGTTTTTGAAGATTCCCTATCTATCTCTTGTATTTAGATAAGCAAATGTTGCTTGTCTCTTAACAACTTGATTACTGAGTAGCTTAGAGAATATCTGTGATAGATTGTCATAGTAGCTAACAAGGTGACATGCATGCATGACTAGGAGTTTGTTTTTCTTAACTATCCTAAACAGTTTAAGACGGTTGGTATCAAGAGGCCAGAGCTTCACATTTCATTTTTAAGTATCTCTAGGTACGATACCATTAGGAAGCGTTACCTTTAATTTTGTATCAATATACAAAGATCTATTCAAATGTGGCTAAATGTCTGTCAGAGAAACAGGACCAAAAGGCTGAAGACTGATGCTGGAATGTATGGAGAGAAAATGGGAACTGTCCAGGTAGTCACTGGCTTGTCATTTCTTAGTATTGGAAGCTGCAGGCCCTGCACTTCCTATATAATCAGATATATTTATCCTTCTCAGCTCTCTGAGGTGGTTGAAGAATAGACAGCTTGAGTCTCATAGCTAAATTTTGAGTTGTTTAGGAATCAAGAGGGCGTTCTAGATCTAAGAAGATGGTTATAATAGTGATGCAAGTTGGTATGAAAGCTAAGTCAGTTATAGAACTTTAAACTCATGGAGATGGTTAGAAGGTAGAAGGTTAAAGTCAGGGGCCAAATATGTATGAACTGGACATTGGGAAGGTATACTGGGCCATTTAACTCTCATAAATGTGGCATATTTAATTCTGCTGTTTTGTATAGAATTTACTGTTATAAGAGAAAGAACCATTTGTTGGGGGGGGAAGAGGGTGAAAGGGTGGGACAGGAAGGGTTTGTGACTGAGATGTAACTTGAAGAAAAAAAGTAAAGTACTTATAGAAAATAAAAAATAAATAAAAAATAAAAAAAAGAAAATATATTTGAAGTGCTTTGGGACAGTTGTAATGGGAAGGATTTGGGAAAGAAACTTAAAGGATATTTTTTTTTGGGACAAGACCCTCAAAGATACCGGAAAGAAAGCAAAAATTAGACAAACTAAGAAGTTTCTGCATAGGAAAGGAAATAATGAAGAAAGTGAAAAAAACAACTGGAACTCTTAGCTTCATTTATGAGGTTGTGATAAGATATCCAGATAAAAAGAAACTTAAGGGAGAAAAGGCTTATTGGGATTTCAAATCCAGATTACAGTCTTTCATTGTGGGAAAGTCAAGGCAGGAACAGGAAGCTACCAGTCACATCACAGTCAAGAGCAGAGAGAAATGAATGCATGCATGCTTAATGCTCAGGTAGCTTTCTCTACTGCTATACAGTCCAAGGCCCCAATCCAAGGAATGTTGATATCCACATTCAAACTGTTCTCCCTACACCAATTAAGGCAATCATGATAATTTCCCAGAAACACACTCACAAGCTCACTTGACCTAGGCTCATTAACACTCTCTTCCCAGGAGATTCTAGATTGTGTCAAGTTGACAATTAAATTGCTTGCCCACTATAGAATGACAGAAAATATTTGCAAAGTATATATCTGACAAAAGGCTAATAACCAGATTACATAAGGATCTCTAGTAATTTGCTAGAGACATGCCAAATAAACTGTTTTTTTTTAGGCAGGAGATAAAACAGACATTTCTCAAGAGGATCCATAAAAATTCCCAATAGGTACATGAAAACATATTCAACATTACTCATCATGAGGGAGCTAAAAAACTCCAGTAAAACATTACTTCACCTCTGTGGAAAGACTATATCAAAAAGTTAAAGATAAGAAATCCTGGCACAGGAAAAAAAGGAACCCTTGCAAACTGTTAGAATATAAAATGATTACAAACATTGTGAAATAACAGGAAGGAGGGGCGTTCGACAACTAAAAATAAGAAGAAGACTCAGCAACCCTTTTACTGGACATATATGGAAAGGAAATTAAATTAGTTAATCAAATTAGTTTCTCAAAGACATACTAGCATGACCATATTCATTCAATATTATAAAATGTAAAGAAACGGGAACAACATGTGTCCTTCAGCTGATGAATAGATAAAAATAGGACACATATATACACATATACTATCAAACAATTAAGTAGACTAGGATCCTGTTACTTATCTCATTGTAGATATAAATGGAGATCATCTTAAGTGGAATAAGACAAATACAGAAAGAAGTCAAGTACTATTCCCATGTAATCTTACCCATATATAGCATTTATAAAAGTTCATCTTGAGGCTGGAGAGATGGCTCTGTGGTTAAGAGCACTTGTTGCTCTTACAGAGGATGATGTGCAATTCCCAGTACCCATATGATAGCTCACAGCCTTTAACTCCAGTTCTAGTTCCAGGGGACCCAATGTTTCTTTTGATTTCATTGGGTCAGAACGAACACACACACACACACACACACACACACACACACACACACACATCAAGGTACACACATCAACAAAAAAGAAATGAACATTTTTTTATAAAGTTGATTTTATGTAAATTAAGAATCAAATGGAAATTACCAGAGACCAGAGACAGTAGAGTTGGTGAATGAATGAAGGTTTATTAATGAGTACTGAGATACAGTTAGGTAGGTGTAAGAATATATGGTGTACTACTGTACAATAAAACTACTATAGATAACAGCATACTGTGTTCTGGTACCAATTTCTGTCTTAGTTATGTTTCAGCTAAATGATAAACACCATAATTGTCTTTAGGTTTCTATTGCTGTGGAGAGACACTGGAGCTCTTATGAATGAAACTATTTAATTGGGGCTTGCTTACAGTTCAGAGGTTTAGTCATGGCAAGAAGCATGGCAGCATTCAGGCAGACCTGGTGCCAGGGAAGGAGCTGAGAGTTCTACATCTTGATCCACAGGCAGCAGGGAGAGAACTGGCTTGAGCTTCTAAGATCTCAAAGCCCACCCTCATAGCTACACATAGTTACTTCCTCCAACAAGACCACACCTACTCCAACAAGGCCACATTCCTTATGGGTCAAAGATTGAAACATGAGTGTATGGGGGGCATTACTATTGAAACCATTATATACCACTCCCTGGTCTCCATAGACTTATAGCCATACCATAATTCAAAATACATTTAGTCCAACTTCAAAAAAGTCCCTATTATCTATAATAGTTTCACACTTGTTTAAAAGTCCAAAGTTCAAAGTGTCTTTTGAGACTCATGCAATTTCCTAATTGTAATTCCCTTTAAAATGAAAACAAACAAAAAACCCAAAAAACAACAAAAAAAATCCCAAAAAAGCAGATCACTTATTTTCAACGTGTTATGGCACAAGATACACATTACCATTTCAAAGTGAGGAAGGGGGGAAAGTGAGAAAATATTGGAACAAAGCAGGACCAAAAACCAGCTGGGCAAACTCTGAACTCTATATCACCATGTCTGATATCAAAATACTCTTCAGATCTCCAACTCTTTCCAGCTTTGTTGACTGCAACACATTTCTTTCTCCTGGGAGGGTTCTACTCCCAGATAGCAGGGTTTTTTTTTTTTTTTTTTTTTTTTTTGAGCAGATATCCCATGACTGTGGCATCTCCAACATTTTGGGGTCTCCAAAGCAATCCAGGCTTTACCTTTACAGCTTCACACAATGGTCTCTCTAGGTCTCCGAAAATAGACACCTCTGACACATACACAACCCCTTTCTTCTATCCTTGATTCTAAAGCCAGAATCATTCAGCTGAAGCTACAAAGTTTTGCTGTTTTCTGGAGCTGGAACATTGTCCTTCCCCTCCCATTTAATTACCTCTTCACCAGCTTTCTGTTTTTGATGGTTTCCTTCATTGTCTGAGCTTGGCTGTTCTGGAACTCACTCTGTAAATTATGCTAGCCTTGAACTCAGAGATCTTCCAGGTGCTGCCTCCCAAGTGCTGGGATTAAGGGTGTGTACCACCATACCTGGATCTAAACTTTTCTTTAATTCCTTTTCACAAGTTAGAAGCTTAGCTGGGTGGGGCCACCATTCCCTTTATTCCACTTTACACCAGGCTTCTCTTTGTTTATCTCTTTGAAGACCAAATTTAGTTCCATTCCACTTTCTGGAAAAAAGCTATCCCTTTTCTTCTCAAATTGTACATTTTGTATTTTTTCCTTGCTCAGCTTGCTTTTTTTTCATTATAGGTCTGCATAAGAGTGAACATTAATAATGACTGGACAGAGTCAATTCTAGGATGTTTCAAAATCTTCTCTCCTAACACAATTAATCCAAAACTCTTCAATTTAACCTCAGGCAAATGTTTTTGTACAAGGACAGACAGCAGCTACATTCTTCATCAAAATATCACACAAACAAGTCTCTAGGTCACATACTAACATTTTTCTTCCTCTGAAACTCCTTGAGTCAGGCCCCCACAGTTCAAATCACCCTCAGCATGACTGTCTTCCATGTTCCTACTACAATGGCCCATTAAGCACCACTTCAAAAGTTCAACTGCTTTTCTAACCCAAAGCCCCAAAGTCCACATTCCTTCAAACAAAATCATTGTCATACCAATCAGTGTAATACCTCAGTACCTGGTACCAACTTCTGTCTTAGAGTTTCTATTGCTGTTAAGACACAACACGACTACAGCAATTCTTATGAAGGAAAATATTCATAAGAGCTGGCTTACAGTTCAAAGGTTTAGTCCATTATCATCATGGCAGGAAGCATGGCAGCATGCAGGCAGACATGGTGCTTGAGAAGGAGTTCTCCATGAAGATTGCCAGGCAGCAAGGAAAAAATTGGCTTGAGTTTCTGAGACTTCAAATCCTACCCTAAAAGTGACATACTTCCTCCAGCAAGGCCACATCTACTTCAATAAGGCCACACCTCCTAATAGTGTCTCTCTATGGGCTGAACATTCAAAATCTTGAGTCTATGAAGGCCATTCCTAATCAAATAACCACAGTGACCAAAAGCACCTTGGGATAGAAAGGGTTTATTTGACTTACAGGTTATAGTCCATCATCAAAAAAGCCAAGATTGGAATCTGGAGGTAGGAAATGAAGGAAACATGTGGTGGAGCACTGCTTACTGGTTTTTCTTCCATGGCTTTCTTAGGACTACTAATGTGTGATGGGATTTCCCACATTAGTCATTAATCAAGAAAATGCACCATAGGTTTGTTTACAGACAACCTGATGGAGGAATTCTGCAGTTCAAGATCTTCTTCCCAGATAACTCTTGCCTATGTCAAATTGACAAAATCAACCAGAACTGTGGGAAGTTCTGCTGATGGGGTGGAAGTCTGGCATTGCCAGAAAGCCCCTGAGATAGAAGGATGGACTCCCTTCATTCAGTGGAACCCCCTCTTCCCTCTGATTCCAGGATCCTAGATCCTCTAAGATATCTCACATGGCCTAATCCTTCCCCACCTTCTCCATTCTAATGAGGTCTGCTGGTGGCTTAGCTTTCAATCAATAACATTTGTCTAGGCCTTTAGTCTCCCTGGAGATTTCCCTATTCCCACTACCATTGAATTAATTAGGCTTTAACTTTCTCTTCTTCTGACTGGACAATATCCAGCAAATTAAACACATTTACCTCCCAAACACCTCCCCACTACCAAAAATTATATAAAGTAAACATTCCTTAGGTAAACTCTCTCTGTCTCTCCCCCCTACTATGAATATCTGAGTCTGTTATTTTGGGTGTGTGGGAGGAAGTGGTCTTCCTTCTGTGAATGATCCACTGCCACCCTTTGCCTGGCTGGCCTGGGTCTCATGGTTCTCAGGCTCCTGACTTGCCACTACCTAACTAGGTCTCCTACCACTGGCAGCTGGGGCTCATATCTGCCCTGTTGCTGCCACTGGTGGCCTAGCCAAGCTCACTTTTTGATTAGGCCACCCTGTGGCCTCTGCTGGATCTCTGCCAGGCCTCTTCCATTTCTCCTGAGCACCAGCTCCCACGTTGTTGCCTCTGCCTGGTGGACTAGGTCTGTTCAGGTTGCATTCTTCTGCCAAGAAGCACTGAGCTCCTGCTGCCTCTCTCACACCACCTGCCTGGCCGCCTAGCTGCCTAGCCTGGTTCTGGGAGAAAATCTCCCACCACCCTCATGGCCACCCTTTTCTATCTGGGCCAGCCTAGTCTAGCTTCCCTGGTGCAGCCCAGTTACTCTTTTCTGTCCAGATCTGGTACAGATATCTAGGTCTGTGTTCCACCATTTTTCTGCCTGTCCCTTTATTGTCTGGAGCTTCTGGTGGAAGAGTCTGTCTTCCAGGCTTGATACTGGACCAGGTAGGTAATCTACCCCCTCCCACCAAAAACCACACAGAACATACTGTGTGTTTCAGAAAACTAAATGGAACAGTTTAGACATTTTTCATCTTAAAGAAATGATAAATATTTAAGTAGAAAGATGTTTTTCTTAATTTATATTTTACACAATGGCCATATATATATATCAAGACATTAATTACAGTGTCACATAGTATCATTTTTGTTTTATGTATCAGTTTAAATAAATTTAATAAAAATAATCATGTAGGCAGGATACACTGCTACTAAGATCCAAATCTGACATTACAGGAAAGTCCCTCAGTTTGGTGCTAAATGGTTGACTCCCTTTTTCAGTGAGTTTCCTCCTTCTTTATCTGAGGACTGTCACATAGCCCTCAGGGAAATTACAGGTTCAACCCTTTCTCCTGATAAGAATCCCATTCAGCAGCATGTGGGATACCTAGAAATACCTCTCCATGCTAATGAGATTTCTTAGTACTTTAGTTTTCAGTCAGTAACCTTTGCCTGTGCTTCTAACTATACCTGAAGTTCTTCCCCCAACCCCTGCTGCCCACAGAATAATTAGGTACTGTGGTCCCCTTCTTATGACAGGACAGCGCTGCTGCATGTAAATAAACTCCCTGACACTCCTAGCCCCAGCCAATCAAACGTGTTCACCCCCAAGATCCCTCCCACTTTCCAAGGTTTATAATGTGCATGTTCATTAAATAAGTCCTTTCATCATCAACTTCATCAAAGATCATCTGAGACTCACTGCTTATTTTGGCTTTTAACACTTGGGAAGGAAAAGCCTCTTCCTCTGAAAAGACTTCCTCACTGGATCTGACTGCCTAACCAGACTCTTGTTGCTGGCAGCCAGAACTTACTTCAGAGTGCCTGGGGCTCAAGTTCCTTGTCGCTGCTGCTGCTGCTGCTGCTGGTCAGGCTTGAGTCTTGATCACTGCCAATAGTCACTACAACCATCCCTGGTAGCTGCTGCTGAAGCTCATTGAGACAGTGAGTTTCTGCTGCCTGTCAGCATGAAGCCAAAGTGTTTGTCTATGGTAGTGAGCTTCTAAGTGCTCCCAAAACAGTCATACTACCCATCCAAGCCAGGTTGGGCTCCTGTTGCTGCCTGGCCAGATTTTGGAGCCCCAAGCTTGCTGCTGCTGCCTGGCTTGGTGCTGGCAGCTTAGCTAAAAGGGCCATGACCTTATGCTGCATGGCAGATATGGTCTTTCTCTCCTGGATGTGTATCTGAGAGCTGTAACACATTGTGGAGGAGAAAGTCCATTTTCCTACTGCTCTGGCCAGACTGGATATCTTGTGACACAGAGTTCATCCCACATTCCATCCTTTTATGCTCACAAGCCAATGGAGCTCAGACCTTCCAGGGGAGAAACATGTACTTCTGGCTTGGTACTCGACAAGGCCCAAGCGTTCCAGAAGATTCAAAACCACAGTAGGTCACATTGTTATCTTGAATTTGTATCATACTGAACATTTTCATGGACCTTTCACTGTATGTCATATATACCCTTAGTCTTCTTTTACAGATGACCATTCTGACGCATAGGGGCCTAAAGCACAAAAGTCAGAAATTAGAAAAGCAGCCCTCATTTCCCAACTTATTTATTATTCTGAGTCATGTTTCTTCCTTCGATGAGACTGGAAGCAGAGCTAAGGGAAACTTTTGTAGACAAAGGACTCAGTAGGCAAAATGATGTTTAAAAACAATGCTTGAGTATCAGGGCATCAGCTGGCTTGTACTAAGTACAAGCATTTATTGAAAAGTCAGTTTTACCACAAGTTTTTAAAAGTCTGAAAATAGCTGATTATCAATCTGTATGTTGCTGCTTTGTCTCACTAGCTTCCCAGGAACAAACGCCAGCAGTCAGAGTGTAAGTGATGAAATCATTGTTGCTGATGGTGGAATACAATTTGGTTCTCACTCTCACACAGTAAGATTGGTTCCATGGGGCTAGCAGGAAGAAAAAAAGTATTTCTCAGTAAGTGGAAAAATAGTTCAGAAAATTACACAAGAAAGATTTAGCTGGAGACATGAGACATGTTGTCACTCTCTGGAGCAACATAATCAGTACTTCGAAAATTCAGACGTATAATGTAAAAAGCTCCTAATGCAACTTACTGTGTATCTCTGATTTGGTTGTTGTTTTTTTTTTTTTTTTTTTTTTGTCAATGAGTTATCTTAGAAGAGGAACTTCAACTGAGAAAAAAACAAGCAATCACGCAAACAAAAACACCTCCATCAGATTGACTATAGGCAAGTCTGTAGGAAATTTTTTTTCTTGGCTAATGACTGATGTGAGAAGGCCCAGCCCTCTGGAGGTAGGGCAACAGTGGGGAGTTGGTCTTGAGATTTGTCTTGAGAAGCATGAGGAGGCTGAACAAGTCATGAGTAACAAGAGAGTAAGCAGTGTTTCTCCAAGGTCTCTACATTAGTTCCTGCTTCCAGGTTCATGACTTGAGTTCCCTCCCTGACTTAACCAAACAACAACTAGCATCAACAATAACAACTTCTTCTTTCTTCTTCTCTCTTCCTTCTCCTCCTTCCTCTTCTTCTTATGCCTCATTTCTTCTTCTTCTTCTACAGAATCTTGTCATGTTATTTGACCAAGACTGATCTGGAATCCACCATGCAGCTGTGTGACCTTGGACTCACTGTCTTCTGATAAGCTATTCTCCCCTGATGAAATGAGCAAATTCAAACTATATTAAAGTATATTAAGGGATCCAAGATTGCGGCTGCCCACATGGACACATTTCAAATGTGGGGAAAAGAGCCATAAAGCCACAGAGTTTTAAGACACTGAGCAACAATCTGAGTGACTCGAATGCGCTGGGTTTCAAACAGCTACCCAGGGAATTATTAAAAGTCCCTGGGCAGGACTCTCTTCCCCTCTCTTGGACTCTCAGTAAAACAGACCAGCAGAAGCCTCTGAATCCGGGAATTGGGAATCATCACCAGGACAGCCTCAGGGTAAGAGCTGCTCAATTACCCAGCAGGCAGACCCAAACTCCAGACAAGGTTATTCACAAGCCTCCTGGGACCCCAGATTCCACACAGGCTATTTAGCGAAGGGTTGAGGACCCAGGGGAGCAGAATACACTCTTAGCAGAGCCACAGCACAACGGGGCGCAGGTCTGGTCCACAGCAGGACAGCCCAGCGGGCCCAGAACAGGAAGGACTGGGAGGGTCCACAGCTGCATTTTGGAAAGCACAAGCAAATTTGTGCTTTCCCAGAGGGGTGTTCGACATACATACAGGCCCCCTCTCTTGGATTTACAGACACAGGGAAAAAAACATTGCAGCTTTTCTGAGCAGCAGAATACACTTCCAGCAGAGCTGCAGCATACTGGTACTTGGAAAACAGTGGCCCCAAATTGCCAGCCTCCAAAGCCAGCTCCATACAGACATAGGTGGAGCTGTGAGAGTGGCAGAAAGGCAGGTGGCCAGGTTGGAAAGTAGATCTGTTCTCCACAGGATCCAAGCCCTGGGCAAATTGTGGGATTAATAACAGATTCCTTTGCGAGTTTTGACCCTTCCAGCGGGAAACCAGAGCTTAAGGATATTTAGTCCAACCTCTGGAGCAGTGCAGTTTTGGCCTGGGGGACACTGGTGAGGAACTCACCTTAAGGGAGTGGAGTCGGGTCCTTTCAAGACCCCAGTGAGGGGCCTCAACACCCAAACATGGGACCTCCAGAACTCACAGAATCTGTGCCTGGGCACACAGGACCACAGCATAGCCACTGCAGGCTGAATACTCAGTGAGCAACATAGAGAGCTCTGACTTGTGAGCAGTGAAACCATCCTGGGCCATTCCTCCTTGCCTGGAAGTGAGCTGCACCATCTCACAGTGCTTCTGGCTATTAGATGCACATTGACCCTGAGAACCTCCTGAGAACAGCTGGAGAGGACCAAAAACATGGTCCCAACACGTAAGCTGCAGGGGAGCTACAACCCCACCCAACAGTCTGTGGCCTACCAACCTGCAGTGTCATCTATATGAAGACCAGTTGAATCCCAGGAAACTACAGGAACACATTCCACTAAATCCCCTCACCTGAGTCCCCAGTTGAAACAAAACGGGAAGGGGTGAGCTCTGGGAGACACACTGAGAACCTCCACACAAGGCCCCCTCCAGCCAGTGGAAAGCAACAGATCATCAAGCGATATGACTGCTACACCAAAGTGCCCCGCTTGGAACCAAACCCAGAAGGCACCAGGAACAAACAGCTAAGAACAAACAAATGGCTAAAGGTCAGAGAAAAAAACAGAAACAACAGAAGTCAGGGAGATGACTCCAACAAAACACAACTATGCTATTAGAGCAAGCCCTGACCACTTCACCACAGCTGAAACACATGAAAACGATGACAATCCTACATTATAGAAAGTGATAGAGTCCTTTCAAGAAGAATTTAAATCTATGAAGGAATTCAAAGAATCCACAATTTCACAAGCAAAATCAATGGATAATACCATTAGAAAGCTCCAATCCAAAGTGGCTCATCTGGAACAGGAAAAAGACAGGGCAATGAAAGATTTCCAGGCAAAGACAAGCAATTTAGAGTAGGAAATGTACAAAATGAATAAAATCATTCAAGCCATGCAAAAGGAAATGGAAGCAATAAAGAAAACACAGTCAGAGTTAAGAGTGGAAGTGGAGAATCAAGGGAAGAGAACAGGAACTACAGACATGAGTATCAAAAATAGGATACAAGGGCTGGAGAGATGGCTCAGCCGTTAAAGGCTAGGCTCACAACCAAAAATAGGATACAAGAGATGGAATACAGGATCTCAGGCATGGAAGATTCAATGGAAGAAATCAGTACAACATCCAAAGAAAATGAGAAAGCTAAAAAAGCTCTCACCCATAACATCCAAGGAATCAAGGACTCATTGAAAAGACAGAACCTAAGAATTATAGGCATAGAGGAAAGAGAGGAAAGAGAAAAATCCCGACTCCAAGGTCCAGGAAATATCTTCAACAAAATCATAGAAGAAAACTTACCAAACCTAAAAAAAGAGATGCCAATAAAAATCCAAGAGGCTTACAGAACATCAAACAGATTAGATCAGAAAAGAAACTCCTCTCACCACATAATAATTGAAACTCCAAATGTACAGAATAAAGAAAATATTAAAAGCTGTAAGAGAAAAAGGTCAAGTAACATATAATGGCAGACCCATCATAATTATCATAATTACACCTGACTTCTCCTCAGAAACTTTAAAAGCTAGAAGGGCCTGGACAGATGTCCTACAAGCCCTGAGAGAACATAGGTGCCCAGCCAGACCACTACACTCATCAAAACTCTCTATCAGCATAGATGGAGAAACAAGATATTCCATGACAAAATCAAATTTAAACAATATCTACCCAAAAACCCAGCCCTATAGAAGATCCTAGAAGGAAAATTCCAACCCAGAGAAGATAACTATACCTGTGAAAAGAGACGAAATACAAAACTCCACAGCAACTAAAGCAAAAGAAACACAGGACGACCACCTATACCAAAATAATGGGAAATAACAACCCCTGGTAACTAATATCCATCAACATCAATGGACTCAACTCGCCAATAAAAAGACACAGACTTACAGATTGGATCCATAAACAAGACCTATCATTTTACTGCATACAAGAAACACATCTCACTAACAAAGATAGACAAGCAAATGGACACAGGAAGCAAGCTGAAGTAACCATCAAACAAAATAGACTTCCAACTGAAGTTAATTAAAAAAGACAGAGAAGGGAATTACATACTCATTAAAGGAAATATTCATCAAGAGGACATGTCAATATTGAACATCTATGCCCCAAATACAAAGGTGCCTACATTTGTAAAAGAAACTCTTCTAAAACTTAAATCACACATTGATCCCCACTCATTAGCAGTGGGAGACTTTAACACCTCACTCACAAGAATGGACAGATCATCAAGACAAGAGCGAAACAGAGAAATAATGAGTCTAACAGAGATCATGAACCAAATGGACCTAACAGATATTCCAGGGGCTTCCTAAAATCTTTGAGCAGTTTATTACCTTCACCAAATGAGCTTCGTTGCTGGCTGGTCTTATGTCAACTTGACACACAAATGAGTTAGCTAAAAGGAGGGAATCTCAATTGAGGAAATGCTTCTACAAGGTCCATCTGTAAGGAATTTTCTTAATTAGTGATTAATGAGGGAGGGCCCATACCATTGTGGGTGATTCCATCCCTGAGTTGTTGGTCCTGGGTTCTATAGAAAGCAGACTTAGCAAGCCATGTGGAGCAAGCTAGTAAGAAGCACCCCTCCATGGCCTGTGCATCAATTCCTGTCTCCAGGTTTCAGCCCTGTTTAAGTTCCTGTCCCAACCTTTCTTTGATGATGAAGAGTTTTGTTTTGCTTTCAGTCTTAGAGAAAGTTGGGTGTACAATGTATGCCCAGCTTTAAAGAGTGATTGTTCAGTTCAATTCCTTTTAGGACTGCATATATTCTGCAGAAGGGTCCTTTTCCCTTGCTTCTCCTTAGTTTTAAAGAGATTAGTCGAAAATATAGGTAGATGACCAAGTCTATCACTTCAAACATACCTCACATAACCATTCATAAACAGAATGACTACTTACACACATGGAGAAAGTTATGCATGGCAAGTTCAGACATTTTTGTGTCCCTCATCTACCCTTATCCACATTGTTTAGAAGGGGAAGCTGTGGCTAGATCCTTATCCAGTAAGAGAGAATTAGGTTTTAAATTCCAGTCTTCTTGGCTTCCAGTTCACTGCTGTGTTTTCTTTTCTGGTGCCTAATGCTTTATAGTGCTGGGATTATAGATATGTGTCACCACATCCAGTATTATCTTTGTTTTCCTTGGAGTCAAGAGATCTCAGCCAATGGAAACTCAGTGACTTTCAGAAGAAGAAAAAGAATTAGTTAACAAAATAATATAAAAATAAAGTGTGTGTGTGTGTGCACACGCACGTGCACAGACATGGAAACATGCAGTCTCTCCATGCTATGGCTGTCCTTTTCCTTTTTAAAAGGCTTTAGTTATGATATTTTTAGACTTATTTATTTTATGTAAATGAGTGTTTTCCTTCATGTATGTTTGTGCACCAGATGTCTACCTGATGCCCACAG
This sequence comes from Lophiomys imhausi, assembly GCA_907164525.1. Classification (NCBI taxonomy): domain Eukaryota; kingdom Metazoa; phylum Chordata; class Mammalia; order Rodentia; family Muridae; genus Lophiomys; species Lophiomys imhausi. The sequence continues at coordinate 872,816 of CAJQZJ010001285.1, forward strand.
GAGTCATAAGTGGGTGTCAGGTCCCTTGAAACTGGATTTGTAGATGGTTGTGCATTTTTATGTGCATTCTGGGAACAAAACCCTGACCCTCTGCAGGAGTAGCAAGTGCTCTTAACCTTACGGTATCTTGTACCCCTATATTGGGTTGTTTTTGATATAGGATCTTTCTCTACAAAGTCAGCCTCAAACTTGTGGCAATCCTCTATTGCCTCAGCCTTATTAGTGTTAAGATTGTAGGTTAGCACTATCATAGTTGGCTTTCTTTTAGTATTAATGAAATGTTTTGAAGTCTGTTGCTTCCCACATTTCTTGTCAACATTTTTTTACACCAAGAAAAACAAATGCACTTGAGTAAAAAGCATTTTCTAATAAATTAGTTTTATGAAGAAAGTGTTTTTAAAGACAAATTAGGATGAATATCAGTGCTAGTATATAATTTCTACTTTTTACCTTGAAGCGATTTCAAACTTACAGAACAGTGGCAAGAATCATCTAGAAAACTTCGATCTCACTTAACTTCACCTCTCACAAATGTTTAATATTGTATTTATCACATTTGATTTTATTATCTTCTCTCAGAGAAAGACTGGTGAGTATTTATACAGACATTTATATATACATATATATTCATATGTATATATCTATGTATCTCTGTGTGTGTTCCTGTTAACACTTTGAGGGACTTTTTAAAAGTCTTATTCAAGTCTTATAATAGGATAATATGTCCTATTATCCCTTAATTATTCAAAATACTTCTCTCTATAACAAGAACTTTTTTATATAACCATAGAATAGTTATTACATTCAGGAAATTTAATACTGATGAATTACTTTCATCTATTTTATGTTCTATATTCTACTTTTATGAATTGATTCATTAATGTCCTTATACAGCATGTGTCACTCCTCCATAGCATTCAGTCAAATCATAAATATTGCATTTGTTTATCATGTCTCTTTGGTCTTCCTTAATCTGATATTTTTTCTTAGCCTTAGTTTTCTTTCATGATATTAGCATTTTTAAAAACACCCAACTGTTATTTTTTTTTTCTTTGGGGAATGTGCTTCAATTGGTTTCTCTGATGTTTCTTATAATTAGAATCAAGTGAGACTCTATCTTTTAGAAAAATAGAAGTCTATATCAGAAAAACATACCCAGAGAAACATATTGGGATACTGTGTCTCACTGTTGTGCAAATGAAAGTCAAGGGGCAACTTTTGAAAGTAGATTTCATCTTACCACCACTTAGGTGGTTAGGCTTGGGGACATACATGTTTACAAGCTGAACTATCTTCCCAATCTTAATAAAGGTGATTTTAATGAGATGGTTTAAAAAATGTCATATTTGGCATATGTTTTACTTGTGGTGTACTATTATGTCCTTGAAATCAGTTAAAAATATATAGGAGATCCATTTAAGAGCATGCAAATAGTTCATTTGTCATTTACCTCTATGCATCTAATATCAATTGAAAATTCCATTCTTACTAAGATAGCTACACGATGATGCCTTTCTAGATCTATCCATTCTATCCATACCACCCAGTCAACATTTTTATCATTTCCCCTGCCTCTCTTTCCTGAATCAATTTCTGTAGGGGTTAGATAAATTAGATTTAGAAAATATATAGGAGTTTCTGATACTGTCTCTTATTTTGGAGCCTGAAGAGCATTATCAGCATGAAGTCAGGAAAAACAGGAAAGACTTAATAGACTGAAAAACAAGGTTGAAGTCAGGAAGAACAGGAAAGACTCAATAGACTTGAAGAAACAAAGTATCTGGCCTGACATTGTTTTCAGCTGCTAAGAGGGCGGAGCCCAAATTAAGCTGAAACAGTTCCTCCTATTTAAGGACAGTGCATGGAGCCCAGAAGAAGAAGAGGCCCCTGATGCTAGAGAGCTCCAAGAGTCCTGCTGGAAAAAGGGCTGGCCATTGATGGCCAGCTCTCTCCCTGAAGCAGAAAGAAGCCAGTGAGCAAAGAAAGCCTGAGCAAGACACCAAAAGGCCAAGGAGTGGACCCTGTGGCTCAGCTTTTGCCTGGAGGGGTTTGATCTGTCCGATTAGTGGCCTAGGGGAAACTGTGCCTGGCTTTAAGGACTGAGGCAGAGCAGCTAAGTTCCTGATTCAAAAGAAGTAAGTTGGCCTGCAGACGGCTGGGGTCTCCCACAGAGAAGAAAGCAGGAAGCCTTATTTAAGGTGAGACTGCAATAACCAACTTACCCTGACGAACCTGCATCTGAGAGATCCAGAAAAAGGACTGCTAAGTGTGTTAAAGAATCTATAACAAAGACTGTGTTCCTGACGACTGAGGACCTGCCCCAGAGACTGTATCATTTTAAAAGGTTATGAAAGTAGTTGTTATAATTATCAATAGGTTTAGTGGATAGGTTAGGTTAAAGGGGTTGTAGGAATTTATAGGATTAATAGTTAAGAAATTGTTGGTGTTTGTTATAAGTGAATTTAGTAATAAATAAATAAGTGATAAATAATAATTTAAAAGTTCAGTTACAAATCTCTCCCTTTCTTCCCCATAGTTGCTATGGTACTGTGATAAACACCATGTCCAAAGCAACTTGGGCAGGAAAGAGTTTTTTTACCTTACAGCTTGTAGGAATCTCATCACCCAGGGAAGTCCGGGCAGGAACTCAAGGCAGAAACCTGGAGGCAGAAACTGAAACAGAAGCTATGAAGGAACATTTTTCATTGGTTTGTTCCTCATGGCTTGTTCAGTCTGGTTTCTTACAGCATCTTGGACCAACAGTCCAGGAGTGGTATTGCACACAGTGAGCTAGGCAATCAATCATCAGTCAAGAAAATGCACCACAGGATTGCCCACAGGCCGATCTGCTCAGAGCATTGTCTTAATTGAGGTTTCCTATTCCAAAATGACACTAACTTGTTCCAAGTCAACATAAACTTAGCCAGCACAAGTATCCAGACATAGCACATATCTACTGTAGTTATTAGGGCCGAGATATCACTAAGTTAAACAATAACATTTGGGGAAATTTTTCTACATTAGTGTATCTTCAAAGTTTCCTAAATCTTCAGCTAAAATCTACTATACAGAACTGAACTTACTTACGTGTGATCCTTTTGCGAACATTAAGATTCAAACTACACATGTTCCCAAAGTATTCTGTCCTCCAATTTACCCTTTTGAACATGTGTGGCATGACTTGAGCTAAACATTACAAAAAGCATTTTCACAGTATTTTTATTGAATTATGGACTTAAACCTAGGATGCTTAGAAATATGTTTCTTAACTGACTGAATATAATCAGAAATATGCCCATCCTTAAAGTGCTTTCCTGTATGAGTATATATACACATAAAATTTCTAGGATTCCTTTCTATGGGAAGGGCATTGCTTTGTAAATAACTTCCTTGCTCGTCTTACCTACTATGGCTCTAATAAGTTGTTCTCTACTGTATTATTTCTTGGTTGTGATTGTTTTTAGCTTTGTACTTACCAAGATGCAACCCTATTGCATTCAGCTACAATATTGATACCTCCAATCCAAAATATGTAATATCACACTTCTTTTTGGAGTTCATTTCTTTCATAGTGAGATCTGGCTCATACAGCAACCCATTTACTTTCTTGCTGAAATCTACAGTATATATAAAATCTTTCATATTTTTTATCTTGTAAAAAACATAGTAAGAAAGGAGTTCCAGATAAAGTTTGATGCTATGTTTCAGATATGATAATTGTTATAGGAATTCTAAACAATATTGGGAAAAGGAGTAGACAATAACTAACCACATATCTTCCCACTGTGACCTTAAGTGTCAGTGCTATTAGGATGGTAATTGGCAGTGAGTTATTTTGTGACATCTTGGGCTAATCCTTTTATCAATAAATGTTCCATTGGTACTTTAAAATAACACATTTAAATTTTTTATATAAGTAAATTATTCAGGGAGATATAGTGCTGGGACCTCTTCAGCACCATTTAGGTGTTCATGTACTGAACATTTGTAGCTTTTATTTGTAAAAGTCAGTAAAAGTCAAGCTTTGAAAAATAAAAACAAAGAAACTTGCCAAATTCAATTTCCCAAAGGAAGTCTACAATAGTTGAAGTGGGAAAGAAAAAAATGATCAATGAAGAAATGTAAAGTAAAACAACAAGCAACAAGCAATCAATGATAGCAAACTTCCTGTTCCTCTGGCTCTTACAGACTTTCTTGACCCTCTTTTGAAATAACCCCTCAGTGTTAGGTTTGGTAGTTGAGTTGTAGGTGTGTCTGTGGGCATAGGACTTCACAACTCTGTATTTTGATAGGTTATGGCTTTTCTATGATGGTGTCATATTGTGAAAAAAGTTTCCTTGTAGCCATGAGGACTACCCCTATCTGTGGGTATAAGGACAAACATTTGGAATGTAGTTATGGATTACTTTGATTTAGTAGAATGGTGGTTGTAAGTTCTCTTTCAAGTTCCATGACTTCACTAGTGTTAGGTAGTTTTCTAGGTTTCTAATAGTCATGGTTTCCCCTCCTGTGGGCTGGCTCTTAAGTCTGATTAGAGAGTTGTTGGTTACTGCCAAGGTATGTGCTGTGTCACTCTGGTCATTGTGTTTCATGGTATCATGTTAGAAGCTCTATCCATAAAAGTCTCACCAACATGACTGTCAAAAAAGGCAGCACCAGTAGACATTGTAATGTGGACCAGTGAAAGCTTATGAGGCCTTTGAAACTATCCTTAATCCTGTAAGATTTCTCATATTACATCCATTGGACCATGGGTGTAGATGGTTGGCACTCTGAGACATGACCTACTGAGTAGAGTTCTACTGAGCCACATATTTTTATGATATGATAGGACCTCGGGAAAGATACATTTAAACCATTCTTTCTTCTTATAGATAGAATGACAAAAGTCCGCAGAGGGGAAATGAGTTGACCAAAGATGTAAACACTGTTCATGAAAGAGCCTGACAGATTCTTGTTGTAGCAAGAAATTTAAGTACAGGGCTGTTATGGGCCTAATTTCTGATTTGCAGAACAGTTATTGATACAGGGGGAAATTAAGTCCTTTCTTAGAGTTCTCAGTCTCACTTATAAAAGAATTTAAGAATGGACCAAAACAATAGCTAAAAGACAATTTTATCAGAATTTAAAAGGCGGGGGGAATAACCCAGAGTATATAAACTGTAAACCCCAGTTGCTGTCTGGGGAGGAAAAAAGGGGAAAACACCAGAGCATGCTTGCATGGAGGTTGGGCACATGGTAGATAAGCAGCATGTAGCATGGAGGGAGGCTTTAGGAAAAGAGTAAGGAAGCAACAAATGTAGGAGAAACCCAAAATGTTAAGGAATATGTAGTGGTTTGAAGAACGGCCCATAGGTTCATATATTTGAGTACTTGGTCCCCAGTTTTTGGAACTGTTTTGGGAAGGATTAGAAAGTATATCCTTGATGGAGGAAGTGTGTCACTAAGTGCCATTCCCAATGTTTCTCTCTCTCTGTCTCATGTTCGTAGATCATGATGTAAGCTTTCAGGTCTCCAGTCTCATGCCTGCCTGTCTGCTCCCATGCTCTTTGCCATGATGGCCATAGATTCTAACCCTCTGAAACTGTATAGACTATTTCGTTTGTAGGTTACTTTGGTCATAGTGTCTAATCCCAGCAACAGAGAAGCAATGAAGACACAAAGCACACTTAGAAAAGAGAGAGAGAAAAAAGAGGTAATGTTACCTCCTTTCTGAATAAAAGATTTTCAGACTTATGAGGCTGTATGACTGTAGGCTGGTAAACTACTGCAATAGGGGTAGCAATTCTGGAAAGGAAAGCATAGAATCTCATTAAAGGACTATCCTTCCTATCTCTTTAGCACAATTTACTGTGAACCAGCTTTCCTATGGGTGGTCACTTGGCAAGGTGATTGAACTAGCCCAATTGGAATGTCATATCTTTACCCAGGGCAGAGATTCAATTCTCTCAACTGTAAAGCTTCTCTCTCCCCCCCCCCTCTCTTTCATTGTCTCTTTCTCTCTCTCTTTCATTGTCTCTTTCTTTCTTTCTTTCTTTCTTTCTTTCTTTCTTTCTTTCTTTCTTTCTTTCTTTCTTTCTTTCTTTCTTTCTTGTGTGTGTGTTCTAATGTTATCTTTGTACTGTATCCTCAGGTGACATTAGGTTGCAAAAGAATAGAAGGAAATTATGAAGAGAACCTCTACTACTTCCTATTTTAACTATTGTTTATCTTGGAAAGATTTTTTCTTGTTGAAAAGGATTTGTGTACCATAACAAGATTCATTTGTAATGTTGTCCAAGAGTGTATTGGAGTTAGAAGAACTTGCCATATGTGAGTACATATTTCAAAACACTGACGTATCTTTGCAGCTATGAAACTTGATGGATACCAGAATGTGGCTGAGAATGTTTGTTAACGTTTGGCAGACGTATCACTCCTGGCCTTAGCATGTTTCTTTGATGGCCAAGTGAATTTCTGGTCAGACAGCTCACTAATGTTTCTAATTATTTCTGAAACTGAGTGGCATAGCTTATTACTCTCTCTTACAATGGTGTATAGATCTATGACATTAATTGTTCTTAGGAGAGAGCCATATAAACATTTCTTCAATAAGATGGAGTACAGCTAGGGTTATACTTTAGGGTATGATGCCAATATCTCATGCTACATGAGACCTGGTTTTGTTGTTGCTGCTGTTGCTGTTGTTTTTAGCAATTTGGCTAGCATTGATTTGTCTTGTGAGTCTTTACTCAAAAGTCTTTCCATTATTGCAAAGCAGAATGACAATAAGCATGGACAGTTACAAATTCAAGTAATAGCTTCTAGAAGTCTTCTGCATATGTTAATGTATTTTTATTTTCAAGTGTACATGGCAAAGGTTCTTGTTGATGACTTGAGATGTTAAAGACATTTTAGCTTATGCAAGATGCAAGATGTCTGGTGACAATGAGTTTAAGTGTAAGTACCCACCCCATAAACCACCACTCCAATGATACTATAACAAAGGTATCTGTGGTAATAGTGTCTTTGTGATATTTACTAACTCCCTTATTTTTATAAATATAAAAGGCACATGTTTGGCATTGAGAAAATACTGGTAAGATAGACCTTTGTATTCCAATGTTTGATGTTTAGAACATTGAGATGTACATATATACATAATAAAATGAGCCAAGGTGAAGGAAAGCTAAGCAATAAAGATAAGCCCATCTAGTTCTGGCACTTGTGGAACTGACTTTGAAGTCAAAATCGGAAGAAGAGAATTTACAGCCAAGGGATGGATGACTGGCAGAGATTTTTTTCAGAGACAGAAAGAACAAAGGAGAATGCCCAAGAGTAGAGGAAAACAACTTGAGAAGCAGGATAGACAGGGAGGCCAACAGAACAGGAGAGTGCATGTCTGTGAAAGAAGTGTGGCTAGACTTCGAATCAGTCTCCCCAGGGCTGGAACCTTGTCTATTCTGTTGTTACTATTATCTGCTATAGTTTTTGTTACCATAGTAAGATGGTATCCCAAGTGTGTTATTCATATGCAGATTCATCACATACTTACAACTCACTACTAGTCCTATCTTCTTGTTGTTACTATTTTCCTTTTCCAGATAAGAAAACAAAAGCTCAGAGTCTCCTACCTTGTAATTTTGAAATGCAAGTTTAGGGACAGGTAATCACAGACTCCCTTGATTCTGAAGGTCACCATTTTGCTATATAGAATTTTCAATTTCCCCTAATACAATGGGAAATCACTGAAAGGCTCAATGCTATTTGACCAAGGTGACTCTGGTGGTGATGAGAGGGATGGATTTAAGTTGGAGCGAGACTGGAGGTATAGGTGTTTCTGATAATCCATTATGGCATTAGAGTGTGGGGAGAGAGCAGAAGAGAGAGACAAAGGGAAAGAGTGAGAGTGAGAGACAGAAGAAGAGGAATGTGTCCACTTTAAGGAGCCCATTTCAGTGATGATGAGCTTAATATAACAAATTCTTAAAGATTTGAACTCCTAACTTCTCTAAAATGGGGATCAAATTTCCAGAATATTTATTTGGAAGTCACATTGAAGCAACAGCAGTAGGTAATTGTAACTATGTCAAAACATTGTGTATGTTGATAAAAGCAGAGAATCTAAGACAGTCCAAATAAACATCAACAGTTAATTGGCTGATAAAGGCAAAAGGAGCTTATAAGACAGATTGGAAGGTTGCATACAGAGTAGAAAATAAACTAGGAGAATAAGTATAAGGGAAGCTGAAAGGAAAGTGCTTAGCATTTCCAATATTACTGGGGCATAGTGAATAAAAACAGTCCATTGTGGGGGCCAAGATGGCGGCGAACTGCATGGACGCATTTTGAATGTGGGAGAGAAGAGCCATAGAAAACACAGAGTTGTTGGACACTGTGCAAAAACCGGAGGGTCTGGCCCCTCCGGGAACAGTCACAGCTCCCAAGGGACTGTTAAAAGTCCCAGGAAAAGGCTCTCCCCCCATCTCTCGCAGACACGGAAGCCATTAAATACGGGATTCGGGAACTCCCATTTGGAGAGGCGCCTGGTAAGATCGATCCCAACACACAGCAGGCAGAATCAAAGGCCACATGGCGATTGCCCACTAGCCTACTGGGCTTCCCACACCTGAGGAGGACCTTATAACTACTTACGAAACTTTGCAGAATAGTTGAAGTCTTAACAAGGAAGAAACAGGGTGCTCGGCGGGTGATCCGCAGCCTCTTGAGCCTGAGCGGAAGGTCGGCGGGCAGAGCACGGGGGGGGGGCTGGCTCAGACAGCGGGAGGGGCCGAAGCTCCGCCCACCCACTGCAGAGCAGATAGGGAGGGAAGCGGCCAGGCCTGTGGCAGAGAAGCCTACTGGGTAACCAGAAGCCAGGGGTCCATAGCTGTATTCTGGTAAACCCAGACATATTAGGTGTGGAGCCGGGCCCTGTCAGCCTCCGTGACGACAAACAAAGCCCACAAAATCTGTGCCTGGGCAAACAGGTCCATACCATCAGAACCATTACAGGCTGATCACTCAGTGTGCAACACAGAGAAGTCTGAACTGGGAGCAGTGAAACAATCCCGGACCACTACTCACTACCTGGGAATAGGCTGCACCAGCTCACAGCGATTCAGGCTATTAAAACCACAATGACCCTGAGATCACCCTGTAAGCAACGACAGATAGCCAAGCAATTCGAGTCCTTCACCAAAGCATCCCCTGTGGATCCAAATACAGAAAACGACAAGAACAGACAGCTAAACACACACACATGGCCAAAGGTCCAAGAAAAAATAGAAATCAAGGAAATATGACTCCAACAAAGCTGAATTATCCTAGCTCATCCAATTCGGATGACCTCACACCAAAAGTAACACATGAAAATGATGACAATTCTGCATTATGGAAAGTGATAGAGTCCCTTCAAGAAGAACTTAAATCTATGAAGGAATTCAAAGAAGCAACAATTTTACAAGCCAAAACAATGAACAACACCATTAAAGAACTCCAAGCCAAGGTGACAGAGCTTGAACAGGAAAAGGACAAAGCAATGAAAGATTTTCAGACAAAAACAAGCAATCTGGAGAAGGAAATGTACAAAACGAACAATACCATACAAGACATGAAAATAGAAATGGAAACAATAAAGAAAACACAGTCAGAGTTAAAAGAGGAAGTGGAGAACCAAGGGAAGAGAACAGGAACTACGGATGTGAGTATCAACAATAGGATGCAAGAGATGGAAGACAGGATCTCAGGCATGGAAGATTCGATGGAAGAAATCAGTACAACATCCAAAGAAAATGAGAAGGCTAAAAAATCTCTCACCCACAACATCCAAGAAATCAAGGACTCAATGAAAAGACGGAACCTAAGAATCATAGGCATAGAGGAAAGAGAAGACTCCCGACTCCAAGGTCCAGGAAATATCTTCAAAAAAGTCATAGAAGAAAACTTCCCAAACCTGAAAAAAGAGATGCCAATAAAAATCCTAGAGGCTTACAGAACACCGAACAGATTAGATCAGAAAAGAAACTCCTCTCGCCACATAATAATTGAAACACCAAATGTACAGAACAAAGAAAGAATATTAAAAGCTGTAAGAGAAAAAGATCAAGTCACATACAATGGCAGACCCATCAGAATTACACTTGACTTCTCCTCAGAAACTTTAAAAGCTAGAAGGGCCTGGACAGATATCCTACAAGTCCTGAAAGATCATAGCTGCCCAGCCAGACTACTATACCTAGCAAAACTCTCTATCAACATAGATGGAGAAAACAAGATATTCCATGACAAAATCAAATTTAAACAATATCTACCCACAAACCCAGCCCTACAGAAAATCCTAGAAGGAAAATTCCATCCCAGAGAAGAAAAATTCACCCAAGAAAACAAAGGGAATAGAAAACCCCTCAGCAACTAAACCAAAAGAGGCATAGGACCATCACCTATACCAAACTAATGGGAAACAACAACCCCAGGTCACTAATATCCATCAACATCAATGGTCTCAACTCCCCAATAAAAAGACACAGGTTTACAGAGTGGATCCACAAGCAAGACCCTTCCTTTTGCTGCATACAAGAAACACATCTCACTACCAAAGATAGACACTACCTCAGAGTAAAGGGTTGGGAAAAGGTTTTCCAAGCAAATGGACCCTGGAAGCAAGCTGGAGTATCCATCCTAATATCAAACAAAACAGACTTCCAGCTGAAGTTAATGAAAAAAGACAAAGAACGGCATTATACACACATTAAAGGGAATATTCATCAAGAGGAAATCTCAATACTGAACATCTATGCCCCAAATACAAAGGCACCTACATTTGTAAAAGAAACACTTTTAAATCATAAATCGCACGTCGATCAGAACACATTAGTAATGGGAGACTTCAACACCCCACTCACAACAATGGACAGATCATCAAGACTGAGGCCAAACAGAGAAATATTGAGTCTGACAGAGATCATGAAACAAATGGACCTAACAGATATGTACAGAACGTTTCACCCAAACACAAAGGAATACACCTTTTTCTCAGCACCCCACGGAACCTTATCCAAAATTGACCACATAGTTGGACACAAAGATAGTCTCAATAGATACAAAAAAATTGAAATAACCCCTTGTATCCTATCAGACCACCACGGAATAAAGCTGGTCTTCAACAGCAAAAGAATCAACAGAAAGCCTAAACACACACATGGAAATTGAACAGCTCCTTACTGGATGACCACTGGGTCAGGGAAGAAATAAAGAAGGAAATCAAAGACTTCTTAAAATAAAACGACAATGAAGAAACAACATACACAAACCTATGAGATACAATGAAAGCTGTGCTACGAGGAAAGTTCATAGCACTAAGTGCATTAAAAAAGAAAATTGTGACAGCTCATATTAGTGAATTAACAGCTAAGCTGGGTGAATTGGAAAAAAAGAAGCAAACACGCCCAAGAGGAGCAGAAGGCAGGAAATCATCAAACTTAGGGCTGAAATCAACAACTTAGAATCAAAAAGAACTATACAAAGAATCAATGAAACCAAGAGTTGGTTCTTCGAGAAAATCAACAAAATAGACAGACCCCTAGCCAAATTAACTAAAAGGCAAAGAGAAAGAACCCAAATCAACAAAATCAGAAA
>CAJQZJ010001285.1:888932-905224 GCA_907164525.1 Lophiomys imhausi
GGTTATTTGAAGGACAACTGAAAACTCTGTTATTTAGGGGAAGAGATTACAAGTTGTTAAATGGTCCTGTTTAATGGGTTTTGGAGGTTAGACCCAGGGTATTCCTTCTTTCCCTTTTCTGTATCCTTCTTTATCTCCTATGTAGGAATGCACGGACTTGAGAAAAATTGAGACATAGACATAGCACAGGAAGGACCAAGAAGAAGGGTCAGATTATTGAATATGCCCTTATACCTTTGTATATTGATACAAAATTAGTAGTATATTTGGCTAAAGTGGTAATGACCATTGTTTATCGTGCAAAAATAAGATTGTATGGGACTACGTCGGTATTGATATTTGTATATTGATACAAAATTAAGATTATAGTTGGCCACAATGGTATTGACCCTTGTATATTGACGCAATATTAAGATTGTATTGGGCCGCATAGGCATTGATCTTTGTATATTGATACAAAATTAAGAGTATATTTAGCCACATTTGAATAGATCTTTGTATATTGATACAAAATTAAAAGTAGTGCTTCCTAATGGTATCGTACCTAGAGATACTTAAAAATGAAATGTGAAGTTCTGGCCTCTTGATAACAACCATCTTAAACTGTTTAGGATAGTTAAGAAAAACAAACTCCTAGTCATGCATGCATGTCAACTTATTAGCTACTATGACAGTCTATCACAGATATTCTCTAAGCTACTCAGTAATCACGTTGTTAAGAGACAAGCAACATTTGCTTATCTAAATACAAGTGATAGATAGGGCATCTTCAAAAACCCCAAGAGATCTGCAGAATATGGCATTCAAAGATGTGGTCTTAAATTAAGATTTTATTTGATATTGTGACATATCAGCTCCTGACAGCACACCCTATTCTACTCCAAGTAGAAGGTAAGCATCGAAGAATCTCCAGTGTGAGATGGTTGAATTAGTGGCAAGCCTATCTCTTGGCATGTAAAAACTCCTTGCTTCAACTGCAGACAGACTGCTGTCCAAAAAGGACAAAACTTGGTAGCAGGGAAGTCGACAGCCTAGCTCTGCCAAGACAGGGTAGGTTAGTCCTTCATAATCCCTGCTCTTCAATAAATGTCTGTCAGAGAAACAGGACCAAAAGGCTGAAGACTGATGCTGGAATGTATGGAGAGAAAATGGGAACTGTCCAGGTAGTCACTGGTATGTCATTTCTTAGTATTGGAAGCTGCAGGCCCTGCACTTCTTATATAATCAGATATATTTATCCTTCTCAGCTCTCTGAGGTGGTTGAAGAATAGACAGCTTGAGTCTCATAGCTAAATTTTGAGTTGTTTAGGAATGAAGAGGACGTTCTAGATCTAAGAAGATGGTTATAATAGTGATGCAAGTTAGTATGAAAGCTAAGTAAGTTATAGAACTTTAAACTCATGGAGATGGTTAGAAGGTAGAAGGTTAAAGTCAGTGGCCAGATATGTATGAACTGAACATTGGGAAGGTATACTGGGCCATTTAACTCTCATAAATGTGGCATATTTAATTCTGCTGTTTTGTATAGAATTTACTGTTATAAGAGAAAGAACCATTCGTTGGATTGAAAAGGGAAGCTGTTGGGGGGAAAGAGGTGGGAAGGGTAGGACAGGAAGGGGGAATAGGGAAGGGTTTGTGACTGAGATGTAACTTGAAGAAAAAAAATAAAGTACTTACATAAAAAAAACCAGTCCATTTTGTTCCTTAGCAACATGGAAGCACTTGATGACTCTAAAGCAATTCTATATGAAGAGATGTGTTGGGCTTAGAAGGTAGGGTAAAAGTCATAATTGGCTGTGTAAGTTACTGGTAAGGAAGTCAAATGAAAAGTCAATGGACCAAATGCTAATTGTTCCCATGGAAACAAGATCCAGGGTGACTGGAGGATTTGGGGAGAAAAGAGAAATTAGAAATCCTAGGCTGACTGTTATTAGTTTAACAGAATGGAACCTAGGAGTAGATGACATATGTAGCAGGAGGTAGTATCAGAATGGAAGAAGAAGGCCAAGAAGTTTCAGGGAATTTCAATATACATGTGGTTCATTGATTAAAACCAAAATCAGTCGGTGTAGAGTCAGTGCTCTAAAAGAAACTCACTGTCCTAATTGAACTTGCTGCGCTAAAGTGTGTGAGTAGCTCAGAAACAATGGTTACAGTGAGACTGGTGTTAACCTGTGCATATAGCAGCTCCATCTAGTTGCTGTTCTCCTGAATCTGCCTAAGGGAAAACTCCATATTGTGATCATCTAGAATACAGACCTTTAGATCACCTACTGAAGCAGCTAGAAAGTTAATCTCAAGGACAAAAGGATGCCCTAGTGTGACCTGATGCTGTAGGCTTTTGGGGTCTCTTGGGATTTCTCTTATTAGAAGGAAGTCTGGGCATTTCTCTTTTTTAGATTTCCCATGTTGTACTCTCTGCAGGGCTGATGGATGAGATCTCCTCAAATTCAGATACTAGGAAGCCTTACCAATGCATTAGTTGTAAAGACAATAACTTCAGTGTTAATCCTGACTGTGAGTCTCAGCTGCACCACTTAGAGACTGATTCATAAAGGTAAAGGCTGATAAATTGGACTTCATTAAAATGAGTATTTAATATAATTATGGATATGGCTACATTTAGAACTACCTTTGTAGTTTTTGTGTTCTATCAGTCTCCTGTGTTATTGGCTCTTCTGCTCTCTGTCTGGCCTTCTTTTGGGGTTATTTGAATATTTTCAAACTCCATTTTCATTTAGCTATTGGTGTTTTAAAGCTTTGTCTCTGAATTATTTTTAATGGTTTCCCAGAGATCACAATATATGTCCTTAACATCTCAGTATACTTAGTTTTAATATGGAACTTCATGAAAAATGTAGAGCTTTGAAACCATATAGGCCCATTAACCTCCCCTCCACTATCCTTTTTGTGTTACACTTGTCATGAGTATTACATTTACATACCTTAGAAATTCCACTAGACAGTGCTATCATTTTTGCTTTAAGTAGTCAGATGTATTTTAAATAAATTAAGAGAAAAATGTGGTAATTTATATTTACCTAAGTATGTACTCATCTTGAGGAACATGTAATGACTAGTAGAAGGAAAGTTCTGGTAAATGAAACAGAGATAAAACAGTCATAAGTTTAAGAGAATAACCAGGAAAGTGTACTTTAGTTGAAGAGCAAGAAGAAGGAAATGCTAAGCAGCATCTATAGCTAATTAAAGATCACCTAAGAAGAATGAAAATGTTGGGGGATTTAGTTATGTGGTATTAATGAGAGCTAATTTTGTATAGTGGAAAGGATGTAAATAAAATTTCAATTTGTTGTGTGAGCAGTGGGGAAATAAAAATAGACACAGGGAAGTTCAACAATTTGTGAGTTGTTATAGAGAAGAGAGATAGAATAATAGGTGATGGGGATGCGGTGTCAAGTCAAGGTGTTAGTTATTTTAATTGGGCAGTTTGAGAAAAAAAATAGTAGGAAGGCACATACCTTAAATCCTAGTACCCTAAGGCCGAGGCAAGAGGAACATGAATTTAAAGCTAGTCTGAGCTACATAAGGGACATATTTTCAAAAACCAAACCAAAAGAATTAGAGTGATTTACTTGAAAGAATGAAGCAAAATAAAAAGGATACAAAAGGAGAAGTTGATAGTGAAGTGTGAGATAGGAGTGAAGATCTAAAAGTAAAGGAGGAAGGTTTGCTCTGAATGGTGACTAGGTTCACACAACAGTAGGTTGGCATACATGCTGTTGTGGAAAGACCTGAAAATTGACATATGTGAGCTTTTGGGTTTTTGGTTGTTGTTATTTTTCTCTGAAAAATCAAAGATGATATACTCCTCCTTTGAGATATGAGGAGATATGTTTGGAAAATCTTGGAATAGGTGTGAATGAGTTGAACAGAGAGATGTTAATTCCTAAGGTGATATTAAACATTTTCTATTTACTACATAAACTATCAGGATACAAATTGCTTCTTAGCTTTAATTTTAGAAGTAACTGTATGTAGATGACAACTTCTCCTATAGGCTCAGATATTTGAACATTTTGTACCCGCTTGGTGGTGGTGTTTAGGGAGGCTTAGGTGGTGAGCCTTACTGGAGGAAGTATGTCAGTAGGGTCAGGCTTTGAGATTAAAAGCTCATAAGCAATCTTTGCTTCATGCTTGCAGTTGAGAGTGTGAGCTCTCAGCTTCCTGTTCTTGCTGTCATGCTTCCCTGCCATGATGGGCACTTATCCCTTTGAAATTATAAGACAAAATAAACTCTTCCTTCTATAAATTGCTTAGACACAGTGTTCTATCTAGTACAGCCACAGAAAAATAAGTAATTACACAGTGTGACTGCAAAAATAAATAAATAAATATTTTAAAATGAAGCTATCAAATAATTTGCATTCTTGTGTTGGCACATTTCATTAATAGACAATATAGTCTAGAGTCAAATTGCCTAAGTTTGAATCCCAGCATTATCAGTACCTGTTTGACCTTGGGGAACTTAAAGTCTACATATTATGATTTTTATAGATAACATAGGACAATCATATTATTCTTTCATTATAGAAAGTAGCTATGAGAAGTCAAGTGTGTGTGAAGTTCCTATTCTTATAGGTAGTAATCACCCACTAGCTTAGTAACTGGAAGTTATCATTGAGTTGCTTAACACCCTGATTCTTATACAATTAACTAATATAAGACAGCCACCAAATTATAATAAAAAGCTTATATAGTAAGTGGTCTCAAATCAGCCTATGGAGTTAGTTAAACAATTTCATTTCCTTGTGTTTTCAAGCAATTATAACCTTATTGTCTGACTCAGCTACACCTACTTCTCCTTACTATTCTGATATTTGTGGGTCAGAGCCTTTAGGAAAGCATTGTAGAATATAGCATGTAAATGCCTAATCATTGACTGATGTGATGAATTTGGAGGGAGATAAGTGGACATATATCTGAGGGCAGATGGAAGACAGAATGTCTACATAATTTCATCTGCTGATTGCCAAAATCACAAAATTGAATCATAAAAATTAAATCAGAGAATTACAGAATCTTGTATTGGAAGGGTCCTTTAAGGCCATCTGGTCCAACCTTGCATTCAGCATTGGAATCCTCCCTGTAGCATCTGTAAGAGAGAATATCAGGCCAGTTGGGAAGGAGATTATGGCAAATGATATAAAGCCAAATGACATTTCAAATAAAATGTAGTTGCTTAGGCTCTAGGTGGTTTGGTTTTGAAGCAGATCTAGAGGAGCTAAGACAGAGTTCAAGTTGTAAAACTGTTGCTTTTCTGGTAAAGGAAAAAGACAAAACCCTCATATGCCATTCCTGTCACTGACTTTTGTTTGCTGATGGTGAGTCTGTAGTTTTATCAGTATACTCACTCATCTGTGATCAGAAAACATGATGCTTCACTATTCCATAAGAGTTTAACACAAAATTAATGTAAAGGAAGTTAATACAAAGATGGCCTTTCCAACCTGGAAGATGGTGGTAAATGTCAGTAGATTGGAAAGATTTATATATCTGTAGGCAAAGTAGCTTGGAGATAGAAGCTCAGCTGCCAAGTTGGGCTATCCAATCTCAGGAAAAACTTTTAGCATGTTTGAGGATAGAAAGTGTTTGTGACATTCTGACTAAGTTAAGGTTGGACTCACATAAAAGTGTGTGATAACAGATGCACGGAAAGCCCTTCTTCCTAACTTCTATAATCTTTTGTCAGTCTCCTAATAGAGTTTTGGAATTTTAGTTTATGAATCTGTATACGTCATAATGACCTTTGAAAATGTAACACTTTCAAGTTGAATGAGTCATTTACTCCTTAGTAACAATGAGGAAGGATATTAAAGTTGAAACAGGAAGGAAAAAAGAAGAAAGAAAAATAAAAGCAAAACTAAACAAACAAGCAACAACAACAAAGAAAGAGGACAGAAAATGGTCAGGAAGGGGAGAGCATTGGGGAAATTGAGAGGAAACATTGCATGGCTCATGAGCTACCTTGGAGCTGGGTTGAGAACAGAGCAAGGTAGCATCACTTAATCCCTTGGTCCTTTATGTCTTCCTTGCTTCTATTCTTAGAGCCTAGGTATTTCCAAGTAAGGAAGTAAATGAAATTTATTTTAGATTTCATCTCATAAAATTATTTTTATTAAATTGACTTCTGAGGACCAGAGAGATGGCTCAGGGAGTAAAGGCCCTTGTCCCCAACTATGACCCAAATCCAATTCCTGAATCCAATCCCTGAAACTCACCAGGTAGAGACAAGTGGTTCCTGAAAGCTGTCCTCTGACCTTCATACACATGAATACATGCTCATCCAGACTAACTAACTAAATAAATAAATATAACAAAAGATATTAAATAACAACAACAACAATAATAATAACAATAATAATAATAAATGCTTTCCTTGATTTACCTTTCTATAACAAGAGACAATGTTTGATCCAGATTCCTAATTGTGCTAATGCTTAATTCAAGGGGAGCCATTCAGTTTCATTTTTCTTTAATGACCCTCATTTATTTGAAGGGTATAAAACACAGATTAGGTTACATTAAGCATTGAGAAGTTCTAGGAGTTCATATGTAGCAACAGCAGGAGAACACTTAAAGTGAAAGCTATATTTTTACTTTCACTGTGGAAGTGCAAGTTTCCACCTAAAATGGAATGATGGGAGAAAGCCCAGGAGGCCTAACCCCACACAAGGAACTACAGGCAACTAAGGAGTGCCGAGAGTGGGAGAGACAGTCTTTTGAGGGAAGAGCACACCAACTGATTATCTAATACTCAGTGGCAAGCCCAGGAAACATACAAGTGAGTAACAGTCCACAGACTTAACAGGTTATGTTAAAAATATATAGGTATATACATATGTGCACATAAGAATAGTTAAAGAAAAAAGAGACCATGACTTTGAAAGAGAGAAAGAGGGGTATATGGGACGATAGGAGGGTTTGGAGGGAGGAAAGGGAAGGATAAATGATATAGTTATGTTATAATTTAAAAAAAAAAAAGAGCAGAGAGCAGAAAAGCTAGCATGGGCCTTTATTCTGGCACCAAGGGGGAAAAAAAAGTCTTTTCACGTTTTCCAACTTTTCATTTTACAGAGAAATTGAAATGTTGATTTTCCTTTTTACATTTGTTACCCATGGTTTACTATGCCCTAAAATTGTAAAATAAAAAATTCCTGAAGTAAGACATTCATAATCTCCAAATTATGTGCTGTTCTGAGTACTCATAGCTAAATTTTGAGTTGTTTAGGAATCAAGAGGGCGTTCTAGATCTAGGAAGATGGTTATAATAGTGATGCAAGTTAGTATGAAAGCTAAGTCAGTTATAGAACTTTAAACTCACAGAGATGGTTAGAAGGTAGAAGGTTAAAGTCAGGGGCCAAATATGTATAAACTGGACATTGGGAAGGTATACTGGGCTATTTAACTCTCATAAATATGGCATATTTAATTCTGCTGTTTTGTATAGAATTTACTGTTATAAGAGAAAGAACCATTTGTTGGATTGAAAAGGGAAGCTGTTGGGGGGGAAGAGGGTGGAAGGGTGGGACAGGAAGGGGGAATAGGGAAGGGTTTGTGACTGAGATGTAACTTGAAGAAAAAAAAAAGTACTTATAAAAAAAAAGAAATCCATGTCACTATGCTCCATCCTATGTAGAATTTGAATCTTCTCACGTCCACGATATCCATACCATATAAAGCTACTTGTCCCTCCATTAAAAAAAAAACTATATTTTTACTTTTACTTTGAGAGTGTAAGTTTTTGCCTAAAATGGAATGAAGGTGATGCATTCACATGATGGGGAAAGTCCATGAGGCCTTAGTCATCTAAGTGATCAGATCAACTGCAGTGCTATAGTAATGATTATATTCAATTAATCCTTCATTTACATAACAATAATGGCCTCATAGTGCAAAGGATAATCCAAGGGAAACATCAGGACACAAAATATAGAAGGGCATATTAATTATTTGACACTGCTGCAATGAATGTATACTGTTTGTTGTATTTCATAATTTCAAGCTTTCACCGAGGTTCTTCAAATGTATCCTCCATGGATAAATGAGGAACACTGCGAGAGCCACGGAGGTGGAGCTGGCACTGCAGCAGGAGGGAAGATGGGGGAAGAGGAGAAGCTGCCTCCCGGCTGGGAGAAACATATGAGTCGCAGCTCAGGCCGGGTATACTACTTTAATCACATCACCAATGCCAGCCAGTGGGAGAGGCCCAGTGGTAGCAGCAGTGTTGGAGGCAGTAACAAGAATGGCCATGGTCTTGTTAAATGGGTTTTTGGAGGATAGACCCAGGGACTTCTCTCTTTTTCTTCTCTATATCCTTCTTTCTCTCCTATGTAGGAGTGAATAGACTTGAGAAAAAATGGGACATAGACATAGTATAGGAAAGATCAAGAAAAAAGGACAGATTATTGAATGTACCCTTATACCGTTGTATATTGATACAAAATTAATATTATATTTGGTTTAATTGGTATTGATCATTGTATATTAATATAAAATTAAGATTGTATTGGACTACATCGGTATTGATCTTTGTATATTGATACAAAATTAAGATTAAATTTTGCCACAATGGTATAGACCCTTGTATATTGATGCAAAATTAAGATTGTATTGGGCTACATAGGTATTGATCTTTGTATATTGATACAAAATTAAGAGTAATGCTTCTTAAAGGTAGTGTACCTGGTAATGCTTAAAAATGAAATGTTAAGCTTTGGCCTTTTGATATCAACCATCATAAATTGTTTAGGATAATTAAGATATGCAAACTCATAGCCATGCAAGCCTGACATTTTGTTAATTACTATGACAGTCTATCACAGTTATTTTCTAAGCTACTCAGAAATCAAGTTGTTAAGAGACAAGCAACATTTGCTTATCTAAATATAAGAGATAGATAGGGCATCTTCAAAAGCCCCAAGAGATCTGCAGAATATGGCATTCAAAGATGTTTTCTTAAATTAAGATTTTTTTTGATACTGAGACATGTCAGCTCCTGACAGCACCCCCTATTCTACTCCAAGTAGAAGATGAGCATCGAAGAATCTCCAGTGGGAGATGGTTGAATTAGTGGCAAGCCTATCTCTTGGCAAGAAAAACCCCTTGCTTCAACTGTAGACAGACTGCTGTCCAAAAAGGACAAAACTTGGAAGCAGGTAAGTCGACAGCCTAGCTCTGCCAAGACAGGGTATGTAAGTCCTTCATAATTCCTGCTCTACAATCAATGTCTGTCAGATAAACTGGGCCAAACGGCTGAATATTGATGCTGTAATGTATGGAGAGAGAATGGGAACTGTCCAGGCAGCCACTGGTATGTCATTTCTTAGTTTTGGAAGCAGTGGGTCCTGCACTTCCTATATAATCAGATATATTTATCCCTCTCAGGTGTCTGAGGTGGTTGAAGAATAGATAGCTAGAGTCTCATAGTTAAATTTTGAGTTGTTTAGGAATCAAGAGGGTGTTCTGGAGCTAAGAAGATGTTTTTAAAATTGTGATGCACGTTAGTATGAAAGCTGAGTTAGATATAGAACTTTAACCTCATGGAGATGGTTAGATAGTAGAATGTTAAAGTCAGGGGCCAGATGCATATGGACTGGACATTCAGAATGTATGCTAAGCCATATAACCCTCATAATTGTGGCCTATTTGTTTCTGTTGTTTTTATTGTATTTATTGTTATAGGAGAGAGAACCATTTGTTGGACTGAAGGAGGGAGCTGTTGGGGGGAAAAGATCTACCTTAGACTAAAGAAAAAAAAGGATAGAGGTTGGGGGTGTTGAGAGGGAAGAGGGTGGAAGGGTGGGACAAGAGGGGGGAGTAGGGAAGGGATTGTGACTGAGATATAACTTGAAGAAATAAAGAATAAATTATTTAAAAAAAAGAATGGCCAGGGTGAGCCTACCAGGGTGCGCTGCTCACACCTGCTGGTGAAGCACAGCTAATCTCGGAGGCCCTCATCCTGGAGGCAGGAAAAGATCACCTGGAGCAAAGAGGAGGCCCTGGAGCTGATCAATGGCTACATCCAGAAGGTTAAGTCTGGAGAGGAAGATTTTAAATCTCTGGCCTCATAGTTCAGTGAATGCAGCTCTGCCAAAGCCAGGGGAGACCCGGGTGCCTTCAGCAGAGGTCAGATGCAGAAACCATTTGAAGTTTCATCGTTTGCTCTGCGGACAGGGGAGATGAGTGGACCAGTGTTCACGGATTCGGGCATCCATATCATCCTGCGCACAGAATGAGGGCAGGCTCCTGGCCAGCCTGCTTGGGCTGCCAAGAAGCCCATGGACGCCCCTTCTTGCTATTGTCACACAGTATTTATTGTTCCTAAAATGACTGAGAGGGGGGCTCTTAGATGGGAACTCTGAGCATCCTGCTTCCTGTTTGCCCCCATTTGGGGGTTAGGGTTAGGGTTAGGTCAGAAGAGCAATGGGGGTGAGGAGGTCCCCAGGCTCAGGGGATCAGAGGTTACCTGACCCCCAGGTCCCAGATACAGGTAGGAGGGCCTTGTTTCTTGTTAGTTACATGCTCTGTTCCTCTGTTCAGTTGCAAATACCAGGCGCTCCATACCTGGCAACGCAGCAGCTCAGCCTCATGGTGCGATGCAGCGCCCCATGCACCTTACATTAAATCTGGAACAACTGAAAAAAAATGAGGAACACTGCACAAACAGTTCCCATAGCCCCTTTACCCAGATCACCATATTCCACAAATGGTTATATTTTACACCATTGTAGTTTGTCCATATCAGTACCAGTGAGTATATTTGTCTTAGAGTTTCCATTGCTGTGAAATGACACCATGACCATGGGAACTCTTATTAAGAAAAAGATGTAATTGAGGCTAGCTTACAGTTTCAGAGGTTTAGTCCATTATCATCATGGTCGGAAACATGGTGGCACACACACAAACATGGTACTGGAGGAGCCAAGATTTCTACATCTTGATCTGCAGGCAGCAGAAGGAGATTATGTCACACAACCTAGACTTGAGCTTATAAAACCACTCCCATAGTGACACATTTCCCCCTAGTCCTACAAGGCCACTACCTATGGGCAAGCATTCAAACACATGAATTTATGGGGACCATTCCTATTCAAAACACCACAATATTTATAAAAATTTTTAAATATTTTGGCTATGTTAAACATGTTTGTGGTTCAAAGTCATATTTCTGTGAAAAATCTACTGACAACAACATGATGGCTTGAATGAGAATGGCTTCGATAATTTCATATATTTGAATAATAAGTCCAGACTTGGTGCACATGTTTAGGAAAGAAAAAGAGGTGTGGTCTTAGAGGTGGTACACCACTAGGGGTGAGCTTTGAGGTTTCAAAAGACTTATGCCATTTCCAGTGTCTCTCTGTCTGCCTTCTACTTTTGGATCATGACATAAGCTCTCAACTGATTCTGTCACCATGCCTTTACTTCATCATCATGGACTCTAACTCTGTGACCCCATAAACAACAAATTAAAGGCTTTCTTCCATAAATTGTCTTGGTCATGGTGTTTTTTGTTTTTGTTTTTTTCTCCACAGCAATAGAAAAGTAACTGAAGCAGTGAAATCATTATTTCTTCTATTGTATTCCCTTCTTCCGTCACTTATGCTTCATGGTCATACACCAATCACAATCACATTATTGTTCTTTTTCGCAAATTAGCACATTTATTTATATTTTCTTATTTCCACAGTCACAGAGGTGAGGTTAAAATTTTACTTCTCATTTTTGTTTAGGAAAAATGGAGACTTTAAGAATGTGAAACCAGGCCTAAAAATGGCTCAGCAGTGAAAAACACTTGATGCTCTTAAAGAGCACTTGAATTTGGTTCCTAGCACCTTCCATGGTGCATCACAACCATCTATAACTTCAGTTCCAGAGAATCTGACACCTGTTGATCTCAGAGCATACCAGGCACTCAAATGCTGCACATATATATACACACTCATGGACAAAATACCCAAACACGTAAAATTAAAAAAAAGAAAGTATAATGGAATGTTTGTCAAGATTGAGGCAAATTTCCCTAAGCTAGGGTTCCACATTTTCCCAGCTTCCTTATTATTAAGTCACAGATGTGACCTAAGCCATAGCTGATCAGATGAGGATAAACACTTACCTCAGGGTATGACAAACAGATTCCTCTCCCAAGAATTTGAAATTGGAATGCACAAATATTAAATCAGCCTCTGACATTCAGTTAAATGGAAAATCCAGAAATACAGAAACTATATACAGACTTTGCTATTGTATTTCCTGATATCACAAAACTCAACCTGGATAGAAGAGAAGGAGGAAGAGAGAGAGGGAGAAGGAGAGGGAAGGAGACACACACACACACACACACACACACACACACACACACACACACAGAGAGAGAGAGAGAGAGGCTGCTCAACTTCTCAACAGCTTCTCAGTGGGTGTTTTTAGTTACTCATGAGGAAAAAACTGTCTTGTCTACTTTGGGTTTCCTTGAAATGCTGGATTTCTTTCAATAAATCCTTTTATACATATGCCAATTTTAGTGAACTTATGTTGTTTACAACCAAATATATGACAGCAAATACCCTTTTGACTATTTGCTTTCTTTGCTTCCTCCCTTTTCCTCCTAATCATGAAAACAAGTCAAGAAATCTAGAATTTCATATGTTAGGGGACTTGGAGACCCTCAACTTTGCCACAGGATACCTTTACTATTTTTCTTCACATTTACTATACTGTTTCTTTAAAAGAAAAAAGAAAGGGGGGGGGGTGATGATAATCTACAACCCTTCTCTCCTCACTAAGCTTTCCACTAATATAGACTCATATTACATATTTTATTGATATTTCTAATTGTTCACCAAGAATACATACATGTTGCAATGAAGAGCACATAGTTTCACTGTGGAGACTGATTATGCCTTGAAGCTGTGTCCTCTCAGCTATGTATGAGTTATGATGTTGCATCCATCTTCACATTTCCAATAGGTAGACAAAGGACTTTAAAAATGAATCACAAAATGACACTTTTTATTCAGATATATAATCACAGAGATCACATAGGATTTGCTATTTATAATTTTCATTCTATTTTAGACTAGTTAGGATTAGTTTTCTTTTGTTTGTTTTCTTTGTTTTTTACTATTCTCACAATTAATTGTAAATGATCAGATGAATATATTATTCAGGTATTAAACATGGCTGAAAGTGGAGGGATAGCTATGCTACAAAGCATTAGTGCTATTATTTAGTATTGTTGCTTCCAGTACTGTAGCTCAAACTGATACTACTAATAGAATCAACAGCAGAGACAAAAGAGCAAGCAAGGGAATACACTGAGTATGATGTAGGGACACTGATCGCATTCTTTGGATTCTTATGGGAAGTCATTTGATGTATTTAGGAACACCTTTGAGGTTAAATGAAGATGATCTTATAAGACATGACAAGGATTTTGAGCTTCACTTTGGAGGATGGTGATAAACCACTTAAAGGGCCATGTCAAGAAAAATTTGAACCTGAAAGGACATAATATCATATTGTTTTCAGAAGATAAATGAGTTGGTGGAGAGTTAATTAGTTCATGATAGGTGACAATTTAGACTTAAGTCAAAGCCTGAGATCACTGAAGCAGACTAAAGTTAAGCTGAGAAGTACTATATTAGGATCCTGGCAGCAGAAGCAAATGGGAAGGAAAAAATTCTATTCTTTGAAATTTTCATACATATGTACCATGTAAGTTGATCATATCCACCCCCAGCTCTCCCTCTCCAACTCCCTCAGGCTTCACCAACACATTTCCCTTCTAACTTCATGTTCTCATCTTTATTTTTTGATAGCACACTAGATTTAAATAGTGCTGCCGTTATGTACATGGATGTAGGGTCATCCATGGAAGTGTGGGCAGCCTACTTGTAGACACCCTCCCTACAAAGAAAAAAAAATGACTCTTTACCAGCAGTTATCAATTACCAGTAGTTCTTCAGCTAGAGATGAAATCTCAAAAGTCCCTCCCCTATTAATGCTTTAATTTTTAATTGGCTTGATCCCATGCAGGTCTTCTGTTGGTAACCAAAGCTGCTGAGTTCATAAGTGCAAGCATGATGTTATATCCAAAGGAAAGTATTTTACATCATTCTTCCCCATCCGTAGGCTCCCACATTCTTTCCATCCCCTCTTGCATGATGTTCCTGAACCTTGAAGGTGGAATAGGTGGCCTACATACAGCTGAGCACACACACTCACTTGTTCTCAACACTTTGAAGAATATGAGTCTCTGTACTACCCACTACCCACTGAGGTAAGAAGCTTCTCTTACTAGTGAGATACTTGCATGCCCATGTTCATTGCCACTCTATTCATGGTGGCTAGGAAATGGAATCAACCAAGATGCCATCAAATGAGGAATGAATAACAAAAACACAGCTTGTATACACAGTAGAATATTTACTCATCTGTAAAGAAAATCAAAATCATGGAATTGGCAGGCAAATTGTATGAAACAGGAATTTTTTTGAGAGAGTCAAGTATATCACAGCTATAACTAGGTATGAACGAGAGGAAAGATGAAAATAGTCAAAGGTTATGAAAAAATTTAAGCTCTACATGACTATAAGGAATGTGTAAAAAAGCAAAGCAAATTTTTAAGGAAATGTATGAGTTCAGTTTAAAGCATGTTGAATTAGAGATTATATCAGGGCATCAAACTAAAAGTATCAAATAGATTAGTGAATGATAGAGGTAGAGCTGAAAATATAGATTCTAGAGTCACATACAGGAAGCACTGACTACTACAGAATCAATCCTTCTAGGAGATGTTGGACAGATGAAAAAAAAGATAGCTCTACTCTTAAGAACTGGCAATACTAGTAGCATATTAAAATCATGCATAAATCAGAAAAATCATCGAAGGCTTCCTGAAAGAGGTGGCTTTCTATCTATGATAAAGAAATGCCTACATTAATGATGAGTGTAGTTTCTCACCATAGGGACAGAGTTCAAAATAGTGATAAACACCATGCTATTTTAGTCTTAATAAATACATAGTAATAATAACATTTTCTTTCCAACCAAGAAATTGAATAGTTCATTATCATCAGTACAGATTCTGAAGATACTGATATAAATTTAAAGAAAATTATGCACCAGTCAGGACTCACAGTCTGGACCACTTAATGACTTTTTTTTCTGTCCATTCTCAATCTGTTTTCCATGGTGTCATTTCTGAGAAATGTTTTTGGACAGCAATACAGAGAAATGCTTATCTCTCTTAGTTTGTGAGATGGGAGAGGTTTAGTTTTTTTTGTTTGTGTCTGCCTGTTTGTTTGTTTTAAACGAAGATAACTTAAAGCAGAGAATTAGTGTCTGTAATAAAATGTCATCTACTTTTAGCAAATACTTCCAGTGTTTTACTATGCAAAGCATTCAGCTGGACCAGGGGAAGGGAGAGTAGAGGGCAACAAAACTTACCAAAGCACAGCCCCTCCCTGCTAAGAAGCTTTATGTCTAGTGGAAATGATTGACCAAGCATAATATAAAATGTATGGCATCAAGAAAACAAAGCAAAGGCCATTCTGAAAGGTGTGAAGTGAAACACTTATGTTATAATGAAGGTCAATAACTAATCTCAGTTCTGGTGACAAGGATCAGCTTGCATGAATTAAAATTAGAAGTAAGACTCAGATACTCTTGTTTGTCAGTTAAAGGAAAGCATGTATATACAAGCTATATTCTGTATTTCTTACCCCACTATTTATTTCTACATCCAGTGCAATTTGAAGAAAAAATAAAGAGGCTTATTCCTTTTAAGATTTAATTTCTGATGAAGTCATAATTCAAAGACTCAGAAATAGTCTTTAAATGGAAGAAAAATAGCAACTTTCTTCTTAACTGTTATTTTACAACTCTACTATTTCAAGTCAAGATGGATGAAAGAAAGAAAGAGGATTCAGTAGGAATTTGGCTGGAAAAGTTTGGCAAGCTTCCATTACTTGCTACTGCAGGAGCCAAAGTTTGATAGAGGAGGGAGGAGCTGTGAGCTTCTCCATGCCGCTCTGGTGATCCAGAGATTCTGGCTTTGGATGCCACCATCTGGACCAGTGTACATGGCAAAGTCAAACCTACAGGCATTTGCCTAGCTGGGCAAATCAACTTTGAAGCAAGGGCACAGGCTGACTCTTAGACTCTGTCAGCTTTCTTCCTTGGTGGTGTGGATAGCTTCAAGGTGTCACTGCCATCACACAGAGACTAAAGCAGCTTGTCTAGTCATTGTGGATTGTAAATTGCCCAATTGT
>CAJQZJ010001285.1:913928-1008833 GCA_907164525.1 Lophiomys imhausi
TTGGTTTCATTGATTCTTTGTATAGTTCTTTTTGATTCTAAGTTGTTATTTTCAGCCCTAAGTTTGTTGATTTCCTGCCTTCTGCTCTTCTTGGGCGTGTTTGCTTCTTTTTTTTCCAACTCACCCAGCTTAGCTGATAATTCACTAATATGAGCTGTCACAATTTTCTTTTTGAAAGCACTTAGTGCTATGAACTTTCCTCGTAGCACAGCTTTTATTGTATCCCATAGGTTTGGGTATGTTGTGTCTTCATTGTCGTTGGATTTTAAGAAGTCTTTGATTTCCTTCTTTATTTCTTCCCTGACCCAGTGGTCATCCAGTAAGGAGCTGTTCAATTTCCATGTGTGTGTAGGCTTTCTGTTGATTCTTTTGCTGTTGAAGACTAGCTTTATTCCGTGGTGGTCTGATAAGATACAAGGGGTTATTTCAATTTTCTTGTATCTGTTGAGGCTGTCTTTGTGTCCAACTATATGGTCGATTTTGGATAAGGTTCCGTGGGGTGCTGAGAAAAAGGTGTATTGCTTTGTGTTTGGGTGAAACGTTCTGTAGATGTCTGTTAGGTCCATTTGTTTCATGATCTCTGTTAGACTCAATATTTCTCTGTTTGGCCTCAGTCTTGATGATCTGTCAATTGTTGTGAGTGGGGTGTTGAAGTCTCCCACTACTAATGTGTTCTGATCGATGTGAGATTTAAGTTTTAGTAGTGTTTCTTTTACAAAAGTAGGTGCCTTTGTATTTGGGGCATAGATGTTCAGTATTGAGATTTCCTCTTGATGAATATTCCCTTTAATGAGTATATAATGCCCTCTTTGTCTTTTTTCATTAACTTCAGTTGGAAGTCTGTTTTGTTTGATATTAGGATGGCTACTCCAGCTTGCTTTCTGGGTCCATTTGCTTGGAAAACCTTTTCCCAGCCCTTTCTTCTGAGGTAGTGACTATCTCTGGTAGTGAGATGTGTTTCTTGTATGCCGCAAAGGGATGGGTCTTGCTTGCAGATCCACTCTGTAAATCTGTGTCTTTTTATTGGGGATTTGAGACCATTGATGTTGATGGATATTAGTGACCTGGGGTTGTTGTTTCCCATTAGTTTGATATAGGTGATGGTCCTGTGTCTCTTTTGGTTTAGTTGCTGAGGGGTTTTCTATTCCCTTTGTTTTCTTGGGTGAAGTTTTCTTCTCTGGGATGGAATTTTCCTTCTAAGATTTTCTGTAGGGCTGGGTTTGTGGGGAGATATTGTTTAAATTTGATTTTGTCATGGAATATCTTGTTTTCTCCATCTATGTTGATAGAGAGTTTTGCTGGATATAGTAGTCTGGCTGGGCACCTATGATCTCTCAGGACTTGTAGGATATCTGTCCAGGCCCTTCTAGCTTTTAAAGTTTCTGAGGAGAAGTCAGGTGTAATTCTGATGGGTCTGCCATTGTATGTGACTTGGCCTTTTTCTCTTACAGCTCTTAATATCCTTTCTTTGTTCTGTACATTTGGTGTTTCAATTATTATGTGGAGAGAGGAGTTTCTTTTCTGATCTAATCTGTTCGGTGTTCTGTAAGCCTCTAGGATTTTTATTGGCATCTCTTTTTTCAGGTTTGGGAAGTTTTCTTCTATGACTTTGTTGAAGATATTTCCTGGACCTTGGAGTCGGGAGTCTTCTCTTTCCTCTATGCCTATGATTCTTAGGTTCCGTCTTTTCATTGAGTCCTTGATTTCTTGGATGTTGTGGGTGAGAGATTTTTTAGCCTTCTCGTTTTCTTTGGATGTTGTACTGATTTCTTCCATCAAATCTTCCATGCCTGAGATCCTGTCTTCCATCTCTTGCATCCTATTGTTGATACTCGCATCCGTAGTTCCTGTTCTCTTCCCATGGTTCTCCACTTCCTCTTTTAACTCTGACTGTGTTTTCTTTATTTCTATTTCTATTTTCATGTCTTGTATGGTATTGTTCGTTTTGTACATTTCCTTCTCCAGCTTACTTGTTTTTGTCTGAAAATCTTTCATTGCTTTGTCTTTTTCCTGTTCAAACTCTGTCACCTTGGCTTGGAGCTCTTTAATGGTATTGTTCATTGTTTTGGCTTGTAAAATTGTGGCTTCTTTGAATTCCTTCATAGATTTAAGTTCTTTTTGCAGGGACTCTATCACTTTCCATAATGCAGAATTGTCAACGTTTTCATGTGTTTCTCTTGGTGTGAGGTCATCCGTATTGGATGAGCTAGGATAATTCTGCTTTGTTGGAGTCATATTTCCTTGATTTCTATTTTTTTTTTTTTTTGGACCTTTGGCCATGTGTGTGTGTTTAGCTGTCTGTTCTTGTCGTTTTCTGTGTTTGGATCCACAGGGGATGCTTTGGTGAAGCAGTGGAATTGCTTGGCTATCTGTCCTTGCTTACAGGGTGATCTCAGGGTCAATGTGGTTTTAATAGCCTGAATTGTTGTGAGCTGGTGCAGCCTATTCCCAGGTAGTGAGTAATAGTCCGGGATTGTTACACTGCTCCCAGTTCAGACTTCTCTATTTTGCACACTGAGTGATCAGCCTGTAATGGTTCTAATGGTATGGACCTGTTTGCCCAGGCACAGATTTTGTGGGCTTTGTTTGTCGTCATGGAGGCTGACAGGGCCCGTCTCCACACCTAATGTGTCTGGGTTTACCCGAATAAAGCTATGGTCCCCTGGCTTCTGGTTACCCACTAGGCTTCTCCTCCACAGGCCTGGCCGCTTCCCTCCCTATCTGCTCCGCCTTGGGTGGGCAGAGCTTCGGTCCCTCCCGCCTTCTGAACAGGCCTCCCGTCCTAGCTGCTTTGCCGTGGGTGCGCGGAGCTTTGGTTCCTCCAGGTGTCAGATCCGGCCTCCCGCCCTAGCTGCTTTGCCGTGGGCGTCAGAGCCGGCCTCCTGCCCCAGCTGCTTTGCCGTGGGTGGGCGGAGCTTCAGCTCCTCCCGCCAGAGCCGGCCTCCCGCCCTAGCTGCTTTGCCCTGGGTGGGCGGAGCTTCGGCTCCTCCCGACATCAGAGCTGGCCTCCTGCCCTAGCTGCTTTGCCGTGGGTGGGCGGAGCTTCGGCTCCTCCCGACGTCAGAGCTGGCCTCCTTCCCTAGCTGCTTTGCAGTGGGTGGGCGGAGCTTCGGCTCCTCCCGGAGTCAGAGCCGGCCTCCTGCCCTAGCTGCTTTGCCGTGGTTGGGCGGAGCTTCGGCCCCTCCTGCCAGTGTCCACTTCCCTCCCCAACTGCTCTGCCCGCCCACCTTCCGCTCCCGCTCGAGTGGCTGCGGATCTCCCGCTGAGCGCCCTTTTTCTATGTCTCGAAAAAACAAACAAACAAACAAACAAAAAAAACCACAAGACTTCAACTATTCTGCAAAATTTCCTAAATAGTTATAAGGTCTTCCTGAGGTGTGGGGAGCCCAGTAGGCTACTGGGCGATCGCCATGTGGCCTTTGATTCTGCCTGCTGTGTGTTGGGATCGATCTTACCAGGCGCCTCTCCAAATGGGAGTTCCCGAATCCCGGATTTAGTGGCTTCCCTGTCTGCGAGAGATGGGGGAAAGCCTTGCCCTGGGACTTTTAACAGTCCCTTGGGAGCTGTGCGTGTTCCCGGAGGGGCCAGACCCTCCAGTTTTTGCACAGTGTCCCACAACTCTGTGTTCTCTATGGCTCTTCTCTCCCACATTCAAAATGCGTCCATGCAGTTCGCCGCCATCTTCTGCCCCCCGACTTTATCTTTTTCTTTATGAATGAAGTTAAAGTTGGATTTTTCTTTTTTATTCTGCTTAGCTCCTGTTATTTGGACAATTCTGCCTCAAACTAGTCTTTGCTGGTTTTTGTACATCTGTACTGAAACATAATCTCTAAGTGAGGCCAAGATGAAAGCTGCATGACTGTCTAAGCTTTCTGTAATAAGCAGATTAGAACATGCCCATGTGTTCAATCCCTAAAGGTAACTAGGAAAAGTGGGGCTCCTGCAAACCTGGCACAAAATCTACATAATTGAGAGCCAGAGAAGAAGAAGTGTATTTTCTTTATTTTTATTAGAAAGGAGAAAAGTCAACCTAACTGAGGCCAAACTTTCCACATATCTGATCATCTGTGGCTCAGAGGTTGAGGCTGTTATTAGTTATGTGGTACATACACAGCAGCTGGGGCCTACTCTTGTTGGGAGATAGTAGAAGATGGGGTCATGGGATGGGAATACACCTAAAATATGAATATTATTGAGATAGGCAGAACAAATCGAAGAGGTAAGAAAGTAGATGAGAATAAAACAAACACAGAAAGAAATTCAACAATCTTAGTGTTAGATAGTCATTTAATTTTGATATACTTAATATAAAATTCAGGGCAATTGCTGCTTCTCATTGTTTTATTATTTATTGTTACCATTCTTCTCATATTATTTGTTAAGACTTTAAAACATCAGACTCTGAATCATTTATATGTAATTATAATTCAATGACAGTTTATTATACACCTAATCTAATTTTCCATCCTAAATAAAACATCTAAATGAAAATCTAAATAGGTCTTTTACATATTCATTAACACAATATGTAAAATCAAGTTGGTGCCGAGAATTCCATATGCAATGGTCTACTTTTGTGAGGCAGAGTTTATCAATTAACGTCCAGTTCTCTTACATTTTTTAAATTGTCCATATCCATTAGCTGGAATTAAAATGACATATTTATAAGATTAAATAGTTTTGCATAGAGTCCCATAGCATCTATATTTTGTCATGCTCCTGTTTGAAAATGCTTCCTTTTCTTTCAGACTCATTACAAGTGTATTTTAATCAAGTAAATTGCTGTATCATCTTTCAATTCTTCTAACAATATCCTTGGATAGGTCACTATGAATTTTGACACTAGACATTGACATTTACTAGCTCTGTCAGTCTTATATAGCTCTCAAACTGTCTGGCCACATGTGTCTGTGAGGTGTGGGAACAGAGAGGTTGTGAGGCTTGACAAAAGTTGGCTTTGTAGTAAATAGTAGAAAAAATATGTTTTAGAGAGGATGGTTCTATTCTGTCAATCACACTCAAATGTCAGTATGTCCACTATGACAGATAATACACAAATGGGATTCTCTTGGGGTGGATGTTTTAGAAATGATGGAGGTGAGAATGAAATGTTTGTACTGATGCTCTCTAGTTTATTCATCATGTCCAGGTAAATGAAATGGAGAGATCCTGCTCTGGTACTTGAAGAAACATAGGTTCTAAGTTCAGGGTGAAATATTTACAGGCAAAATATCCATGCTATTTTGGACAAGGAACATAAGGAGTCCATGAGCCTCAGTTTCCTCACTGTGAACATAGTACAGAATGATATGACCTTTAAGGCACTGTATTATTCAATTTTGCATTATCAAAATGAAATAATGAGATAATCCACATATCAAAAGAAAAGGTTTATTCTGGATCTCATTCATGGATATTCCAGTCCATGATTGTTTGACATGATTGCTCTGGGCCTACAAAACCACTCAAGTAATGGCCTGGAAGAAAACAGAGAGGAAAATGGACCAAAATGTCACAATCTATGTTGGGAGAATATCTCCAATGATGTGAGGACCTGCCATAAAGCCACAGCTTCTATTGGCTCCACCACTCCCAAGTAGCACCCCATAGGGAGAAATCTTTTAAGACTAAGTCTTCTGATATATTCAGCATCCACATAATAGCAAATATCTTTCAGCATTTTGTTCCCATGCTTTGCTAACAGTAATACTTGATTCTACCAATCTAGGCAATTTTATCCAGTCGGGGGTGGAATTAACAAATGAAGTGATTACAGAGTACTTATAAAAAGTCTGATTAAGCAGTGGTTGTAGATTCATACACTTAATTCCAACATTTGGGAGGCAGAGGCAGGTGAATCTCTGTGAGTTTCTTGCCAGTCTCGTATATGTAGTGTTCTAGGATAGCCAGAGCTACACAGAGAGACCTCATCTCAAAAACTGAACCCAAGTTGCATGATTTCCTTGTTTCTGATGGCTGAGTAGTATTCCATTGTGTAGATGTACAACAGTTTTTTTTGTTTTTTTTGTTTTTATCCATTCCTTGGTTGCGGGACATCTGGGTTTTTTTCCAGTTTCTAACTATTACAAATAAAGCTGCTATGAACATAGATGAGGAAACTTTCTTGTGGGTTGGTGAGGAATCATTTGGATGTATACCCAGAAGTGGTATTGCTGGGTCTTGAGGTAGAGCTATTCCAAGTTTTCTAAGATATAGCCAAACTGATTTCCATAGTAGTTGTACAAGTTTGCACTCTCACCAGCAATGGAGTGGTGTTCCCCTTTCTTCACAACCTTGCTAGCATTTGCTGTCATTTGAGTTTTTGATCTTAGCCATTCTGACAGGAGTGAGATGGAATCTGAGTTGTCTTGAGTTGCATTTCTCTGATGATTAAGGATGTTGAGCATTTCTTCAAACAGTTTGCAGCCAAATGGATGGAACTAGAAAAACTCATCCTGAGTGAGCTAACCCAGACTCAGAAAGATGCACATAGTATCTATTTACTTATAATTGGATTTTAGCCATATAGTACAGGATAACTATCTTACAACCAACACACCAAAAGGAACAGGAACAGACTTTGTTACTAACAAGTGGGACACTTTGCCCTAGTGGTGCTGCCATGTAGGCCCCCAGCACATGAGGAAGCTCTTTGCCCTCATATGACTGCTAAACTGGGGAGACGACTCATATGTAGGGACATCCCAATCCAGAGAGGTAGGGTAGGAGGGAGGGGGGAGAGGATTGGAGGGCGGGAAGGTGGGAGGGTGGGATTGGGAGGAGTAGAAAGAGGGCACTGTGATGGAGATGTAACTTAAAGTAAGAAATAAACAGAGAAAAAACAACTCAAACCAAAACAAAAGTTTAGCTTGCATATCTCCTGTCTTTACCCATAGTAGCATATATTTTTCATGCTTCTTTGGCTCCCCATTGGTGATGAGAAAAGTATTTTATTTGCAACAAAGACACTAAGGGAGACTGGGTGCTTTCTGCTAAGTGAAAATCTATGAGAAGGATGGTAGCCTAGAGAATATTCTGCTCCACCTCTTTGTTGTGCACCACCTCACTATGTAGAACTGGTGTTAAGCCTGAGAAGAGCATAACACAAGGTTGACAATTGTGCAGACCTGAAATGCAGAGGGAAAGTGATGACCTCATCTGGACTTTCACTCCATCTCAGGCAAGCTTCAGGATCTGAGAAAAGGTTAAAATGGGAGGCAATTTGTAATTGGGAGATAGAAGAATTCATTTTCTAAAAGGAAAGTTAAATTATATTTTAAAAGAAACTTTTATTAAAGCAGTTCTACCAGAGTGAATCTGATTAAGAAGTAGAGCAATTTTCATCATGTAAATCATGTTTTCAAATTAGATTTAAATAACACACTAATACTTTTATTCATGTTACCCACCACTTAAAAGAAATAAATAATGTGGTTAGCTCCCTGAATCCTCGCTCCGTAAAATTCCATTATAATCCCTAAATAATTGAAATGGGTGGTTTTTAGAGCCACCCAATTACAAGCATTTGGTGCAATTATATTTGTAATGTAGTTAGTTTTCACTTACATGTGTCTTGTTATTTCTGGTCAGTGTGAGAATGTTCTAAAATATATTTCCTGATGAGTCCTGAATATTAGTGCACGTGTAGAGAGATATTTATTGATACTGTCAAAAAATATAGAGCCTGTGTAAGAAGGCATGATTACAAATTTTAGTATTCTATTTATCTTTGTTTTTCTGCCAGCACCAGCAAACAATTGCAAATGTTTTTTAGTAACCTATTGACCACAGTACCTTGAGTAGAAGTCTGAGATTTTAAAAATAATTTAATTGAAATATTAATGCAGACATGTTCTGTTTAGATAGTAGTGCCATAGTAAAGATAGGATTCAACTAGACCAGTGTCTCTTAGCATTCTGTGAATTATGGCCTTTCTTGTTTTGACAGAATAAGCATTAAAGGAATTTGGGTCCCTGTGGCTGTAAGGCTTTGACCTCTATTTACCTTTAGCTGCACTATTAGGTGTTGGAGAAATGTGGAAAAGCATCAGGAAAATTTAAAAGCTGATGAATTATTTAACTGATCCCTCTATAGACATTTATTCAGTGAGCCCACAGATATCCCAGACACTGTGAGAGGCCATGGGAATAAAGAGATTAATTGACCTGGTCCTGATTTTCAAGGAGGTCACATTTCTAGTATTAATGTCAGAATAATACAGAAGGGGAGAGTTGTAAAATTACTCAGTGTGTGCTAGGGAGTTGGACAATGAAGTGGATGCAGGAGGGGAAAGCAATAGGAGAATTGTGACAATTCTCACTTCAGTCAAGTCCGTTTAGTGACTTGGGTCTACAATCAATAAAAGTTATTTTGAAAAAAAAAAAGGCCACTTTCTCCTAGAGTCTCCTACTTCTATTTTCCTGTAAAGAGTTAATTTGACTCAGCTCTTAGGAGTAGTAGATAAACAGAAACAGAGTGGAACTTGGAAGAAAAGGAGAGACATCCATTTATTTAAGATCAAAAGCTTTCTTTTAAAGCATGGGTTCTAAGTAGAGTTATTATAGGTCTAATAATGTTCTACTATATATTTAAAAGTTTGGATCACTTTTAGTTTAATGGCAAAAATCTATGTTTGGAAAGGTCAGCCAATGAATTAAACATGTGCCAGGTAGATTTCTGCATTGCTCTACCATTTCAAAGATACAATCTATTGTATGCCTGACATACAATGGAATTAGGTTTTGTTATCTATCAGATTATCTTGAAAATGTATACAGTAGAAAGGAGAAAGAAATAAACTTGGTTTCCTAGGAGTAAGTGTAACTGGTAGTTAAACAATTACAAAACTCTTGCCCTTTAAGAAAAAGATGCATTTAACTGTGTAAAAATTACAGATGAGAAGGATTTGTGAGCTTATTGAAACAAAGAAAGTCTCACTGATGTGAAATCCAAGCACAAGTCTTTGAAGTGAAGCTCAGTGTGCAGTTGAAAGGGGTTTGTGAGGAAAATTGGATGCTCTTGAGTGTGTTTTGAAGTGGACAAGGATAGAAATCTTGAAATCAACAGCTCCTGAGAGCAGAATTGTGCAAAAGTCTAGGCTGCAATGATCTGACACTGAAACGATTAAGGGCGAAGCATTGTGATATGGCCAAGACAATCAAGAGAGTTCATTTAAGCAGTATCAAGGACCTAGACAATGTGAGGTGGTGTCAGAATCTTTTCAGATATTACACAATAGTAAGGCAAGGATTTTGAGAAAGTGACACATAATCTGCTCAAAGCTATCTTTTGCTTTAATACCTTTGTTAACAACCAAGAGACATTAATTACACTGACAACTAATGTAGAGTTAAATCATATGTGCTACAAACATCAGAGAGGACAAATGGATAACATGGGTGCAACAGAGCTGCTAGTAACTATTGAATGGAAAATAAAAAAGTATAAGTGGGGATGGGCAGAGAGCTCAGTTGACAAATCGTGTGTCATGCAAGCATGAGGACCTGAGTTTTGATTTCCCAGCACCTAATGCTGAGGCAGGTGGAGACAGGAGGATCCCTGGAGCTCATTAGTGAGTTCTAGATTTTGAGACAGGCCCTATACCTAAA
The DNA here is from genome assembly GCA_907164525.1 of Lophiomys imhausi. Lineage (NCBI taxonomy): Eukaryota > Metazoa > Chordata > Mammalia > Rodentia > Muridae > Lophiomys > Lophiomys imhausi. The sequence continues at coordinate 923,537 of CAJQZJ010001285.1, forward strand.
ACTAAGGTGGAGAGTGACTGAGGAAGATGCGCAAGCATGGCTCCTGGCCTCTATGTGCAAACGTGTGTACACCTCCACGCATACATAAATGAATAAGCACACCACCCAAGCACAAAAAATAAACAGAAGTAATATTTCTTCTACTGACCTCTTCCAGCTTGGTTTTTGAAACAGCAGCAGCTGCAACAATAACAATCTTAGCAATAAAAAAGATTGAAAGGTGGCTTATTGAAATATGAAGAAGGGCAGCATTGAAATACAAGGAAAAAAATCTAAGTAGTAAATCCACAACAGAAGAGAACTGAAGAATGTCTATGCAAAGGTATCCCCTCTTCAGCACTGCTTGGAACAGAGTTGGTCCACACACAAACTATGAAGGGAGGCTATTGATTAGCATTCACAAGAAGTTTTTTGGAAACATTTATATTACTGTTTTGTAACGCATCAGTGGAAGACTTAAACTAGCAAGAGTCTTTTCCTTCTCTTTTTCTTTTGACAGGGTCTTGCCATGTACACAGGCTGCCTTGGAATTTGCCATGGAGCTCTTGCTACCCTGGACCTCATGATCATCTTGCCTCAGCCTCTTCATTGATTCAAAGCATATGTTTTCACAACCAGCCCAATGAGAAGTCAACCATTTCTGGCTCATTCATGCAAGGTGACTTCCTCTCATGAAATGTCAGTCCTTTTTACAAAGATGCTATTTAATTACCTAACTTTACACTTTCCATACAAAATACATTCCTGTCCCCTGAGGGTTAACATTCCAATATGGCTGCTTTAAGCAAGAAAACATTTCAGCTGCATTTTAAAGTGCATAAACCACAGTTGACAAACAATGTACAGCAGCAGATTCTATGTGTAGGAGAGTGTGGGCAACTGAAGAACGGAGTTCTCAAAGCAAATTGGTACTTTTTCTGTGAGGTAAGAGCTCATAAGTTTAAGATAATTTACCTCTTCCAGGAAGACCATTTTGCTCTCCGAAGGAATAATTTAGTTCAAAAGGGTACCAATTCAGTATCATTAAGCCTTTCAGGAGCTACATTTTTCTATTATAAGCATATCTTGAAGAAGGTAATTTGCTTCAATTAGATGATCACTTTGAATTCAGGTGGGAGTATATTTTACTTACCTTACTTATAGTCATTCATTTTCTTTGGATTGCCCAGGTGTGAAGGGAACCATGTTAGGTATTATATTTGAGCTTAATAAAATAAGAACAAGTCCTTAATTTTAAGTGGCATATGTTCAACTGTTGTGTATTACACATCTCTGTTCCTGGTAAACACTTTGGAAGGCCTCAGAACTTACACCCTAGTCTACTGAGGATATCCATAATATGGACTTTCGTGAAAAGGAGCAGTAAAGTTTGCATGTTTGACAGTAAGGTGCCTGAATAGATATAACAGAACAGGCCTATATCATAGATAGGGTAAGGACTGACTTTTAAACAAGTATGAAAGTACTTTAAACATTAAGCCGTACAAAACCACTAATTACATTTATTATTTAAAAGGCATAATAAGAAGAAGTAAAGCCAAGAAATATTTAGGGAAAATATATAGAATTAGTGCCTAATAAGTTGCTCTCTGGATATCTAAAAAGTAGGTTAAGGTTACTGGTAGAAAATCTATTATTTCAATAAATTAAAGTGAGAATACAGGAAATGTGATTCAGGAAAACAAAAATCATTAGGGTGCAGCTGGTGACAGACCAGCTTCCCTCTTGGTTCCTTGTTATATAGCCTGTCAATAAATCTCCCATCAACCAACACTTACTATGCTTTACCTATGGAGTGATGGAGATAGTTATGTTATTCTTTGCAAAACCCTGCTAGCTTTTGGTGTATCACTGGACCTTATCAGCCAGTGGATGAAAAGTTGCTTTGTTTGTCTGGATGGCAAATCACTGGTAAACCCATTATAGATACCCAAACATTGCAAGTCTGGAGCTCTAAGAAGGGAGACTATCCAGAGTAGAAACTGTTGCAAAGCAAAGAAGCTTCTGTTTTATTGTGTAGCAATTCATCCTACCCAAGGCATGTCTTATCTTACCAAACAAAATTAGGTTTAAGGGCTATCTAACAACCAAAGATTTTATTACCACAGCATAAACACATCTAGCTATATTTTTTAAAAAATTAGTTCATGCATTATGTTCTATGCATTTAGGAAGTTAAATGAAGAGAAAAATCTTTGTGGTGCTAGAATTTTTAAAAACAATTTTATTCTCCAGGGTTACATACCTTGGTAACAATTACTTTGGTAACCTAATCATACATGCTTACTTTTGCTGTGTTACTTTTTGTAGCTAATTTAAAGAAACTGTTTTCTCTACATTTGGAAATCTACTTATCATACAACATTTTGTATTGCAGTAAAACAGAGAGTTATCTTTATCAAAATAAACCTAAAGATTTGGAATGTAGCTTTGTTGTAGAGTGCTCATCCAGTATAGACAAAGCCCTGAGTTCAGTCCATAACTCCACACACAAAAAGTCCTTCAAACAAACAAAAAACCTTCTTGAATAATGAGTGGCTTGGATGCCTGTAATTTCAAATACTGAGATGAGAATATCTTGATTCAAATCCCACCTAGAGAGAAACCCATTTCATAACAATGTATATCTGTGAAACTAGGCTTCTTGGTTCATGAAATTAGGAGGGTCACAAATTTAGGGACCAGCCTGGGCTTCATAGAGAGACCTTGTTTCAAAACAAAAACAAGATGAACAACTAAATAATTAATATAATTTAATATCAGTTCTTCTATATAATATCAATCCTTTCTCCATAAAGACTGACTCTCAACTTGGTTCTTGCCCATAAAAAAAAGAGATAACTACATATCTCTGTCATCCATCCATCTATCTATCTACCTATCTATCTGTAGAAAAGTCAATTTATATATGATTTTGCTTCAAACTAGGGACAAAGACATTTCCAGTTTGTCTCCTCCCTGCCCACTTCAGTGATACAGCATATATGATAGATGGATCAGGACTGCTAAAATGGTATTCAGTGGGTAAAGGCCCTTGCTGTTCAATCCTGGCTACTTGAGTTCAATCCTAAGGAAGCTTGGGTGGAAGGAGGAACTCACAAGCTACTCTAAGACCACTAGATGCAGACCATGGCACATTCACATGTGTGTATGTACACTCAGATAGACAGACAGACAAATAAATAAATAAATAAACAAACAAACAAACAAATAAATAAGTGAGTAAGTAAACAAACAAACAAATAAATAAATAAATAAATAAAAGAAGAAGAGATGGAACAAGAGCCAGGAAATATGCATACTTAGATTTAGCTGGAAGCCCCAGGGTCCAGGGATTCTGCAGTTGTGCTACTTGCATTCCCAACTTGATATTTCTCCAGAAAATAATAATAGAAAAAAAGACAATTTAAAAACTCTCTATTTTAGGGACCCATTACACTCTCTCTATGACTCAAGAATTTTGGCACAGAAAGATATTATTTTAATATAGTTTTGTAGCTGATTTCTTTGCAGTTCTAATTTAATCTGAGTTTAAAATACAATTAACTCTTGTTATTTATTATAGATCCATTTTATGAAGTACTGAACTATTGCTCCTAAAGGAAATGTAAGTTTAGGTTTTTATAAGCCTGTGGTCACATTTTCATAAAGCAATCAATATACAACCTGGTTTTATGTATATTTCTGCTTAGTAACCTTTATTTAATAGGTTTTGTTGATTCATTAAGATTGGACTCATGGGCAACAGCACTACAGCTTATGCCTGAATGATGCTTAGCTAATACATACATTGTTTTTCTTAGAAATATAACAGCTTTCTTTCACTTAGAACACTTGAAACTATACCAGTATTATTCTTGGGGGACATTCAAGAAACACACACACACACACACACACACACACACACACACACACACAAATATGGAACCAGAAAGACTACAAAAAGCATTGCTTACAGGATGAGAAGGCAGTCACCTTATTTTGACCTTATCTGGAAACATGAACATTGAGTAACTCATATTTGTCACTATTCTATCCACATCTGGAAATAGCTAGGAGAGCACTGAGTGCATTGATTTTTGTCTCTCAATTCTCTTTTGGTGAACAGGCAAATTCACAAGTTTGGAATGTACAAATAAAGAGAATCAATTCTGTTCTATCATGGAGTAGCTGGGAGTTTTAGCAGGCTCTTTTTTGCACTTATATACCTACTTATTAATATCTATTGTTTTAATATTTTTGTTTTCTTTATTATTTTTTAAAAATTTTCCTGCAATCATATATATTATGTTGAGCACATCACCTTTTTCCTCCTCTTCCAACTGCTCCCTTGAGTTTAGTTTATTCCCTTGGTTATTCTACAATATATTTTTGCTTCTACTTTCATGGCATATATACATACATGAATTCCTAAATCTGTGTAAAACCCAAGAACCATAAGTGAGAGAAAAACATGATACTTTTCTTTCTGAAGGTGCTCTGTCCTTGAAAATAATAAATTCTTAAGAGATACATAAGCATTTGTACTTAAGGTTTAAAATTTGTTCACGGCCATTTCTTTTGGTAAATCAGTTTAGAAACAACATTTGATTTTCTTCCAATTTAGTCAAACATTATAGCTGTTTCATGGCTATTTTCTATAGCTACTGATGATAAATCACAAAGACACATGGGAAGGCAGTAATAGGATGAAAAGTATAGGAAATAAAAGAGCCAAAGTATTCCTCTCACTGCTAAAGTCTATTATGAGTTAAAAGACCCAAGATGCGCTTAATCAATGCTCATTGATGGGACTTGACAATTCCAATTTTACTTTATAGTTTATAATTGAAAATGGTATGAGAAACAAGATGGATGGAAATGTTTATTTGAAGATAATACTATTAAATTAACTCCATGACATACCACAAAGCCATTATTTGGGCAATGCTTTATATAACCTCAATTCTGACGTATCGGGTGTTGGCCAATATGTAAGATATGAACATTTGATGCTTTATAAAATAAAAATGTTCCAACAGGCATTTTATAAAGTATGCACTGTTGAGATGTATCATTCTGTCCTACCTTGAGAAGATACACTTTGAACTGAGAGGGAGTGAGAAGAAAATAAGAAATGACTTATGAATGGTGCTTTCAAGGTCTAGGACAGAAATAATTCCAGTGATATGTGGTCACTCAGCGAAGATCAAACAGACTGATGTCTGAGCTTGGGAGGGAGGAGAGGAAACCTAAAACATTTCTGTTGAAGCATTCATAAATGGAAAATAATATGTGAACTTCACTAGAAAAAAATGTAAAAAAGAAAAACTGTGGGTTTTAAAAACAAAAGAACAGAATTAGACAAGCAATAGTGTTGCATAATGTCCTGTGGAATACCCATTGTTAGGAAGTGAGCATATTACCTGCTCCATGGGAAAGTTTAAGGGTAAGCTGCAATAGGATGGTATGAGTTTCATGTCTCAGTGGAACTCCACTTTAGTATAGGGAACTCTGTAGTCTTTTTCTTGTCCAGTGTTTTTGCCTTCAATCTCTGGTTTTATACAATGGGTTAATTTGCTAGGTAACATTTATTTAAAGGAAGGGAAATGAAGATAAAAGATCAAGCTTTTTAATTTAATTTAATTTTATTTTATTTAAAGGACACCAATTTCATCTAGAAATGATGTCACTGGAGAGATAACAGTATTTCAAAACTTGTTGGAATTCCCTTTAGTGTGTTTAAAAAGTGTATTTTCTATAACCAAGATGATTCCCAGGAAAAAGAAAAATGACTTTCTTCATATAACATTGCACTACCATATAATTCCCTGGGATGTTTTAGATAGTAGTCATTAAGCTGTTTGGAGCCAAACCAAGGAACACAGTGATGTGTGATAAGGTGTGTCAAATGAGCGTTCTAGACAAGGGAGAAGAAGAGTCATTACTGGAGAGGATCTTGAAAGGGCAGACAAAGGCATTTTTAACAACCTCTCCAAAGACATTTGACTTTTAGAAAATTTTGAGTGACTTAACTCCCATGGGTGCCCTTGACTAGAGTATTTGTCTACCTAAAGGGATTCTTCACTTTTTTGGATTAATTATACAGCTTTACCTCTGAGTGGCATGGAAGAATTCTAATTCTCTCAATGGTGTTTCTATATTGCACAACTGTGCAGAGAATAGCTTACTCATGCTTTCCTCAGAGGGCAGGCAGGATCTATGTCACCATAATGAGATCCTAAGAATTTGGTAAAAAATATGAAGCTTCAACCAAACATCCACGTTGCTCCCAAGAAACAATTATTGATAGTAAACATTCATTAGGCACTTTCTATGTGCCAGAAAATGTGTTAAATACTATACATCCTAATATGTTTAATTATTATAACAGCCTTACATTGCAGATGCTCTTATTATCCCCATTTTACCCATAAAGAAAAATACGCAAGTGGGAAGAAGATGGCAATGGAAAACATGGACACTTTTTGATCTTCAGGAGGACCGATTGGACCACTGCAGAGATATACTCCTGCTGAACAGCAGCTTGTGAGGGGCAAGCCTATCTGGACTTGCACAGCAAAGACAGGGACAGCAAAGAACCCTGTCCTGGACATACAGACACTGGAAAGAACAGAGACTCCAGACATGGGAGACAGAGCAATTCCCACTGCGGTGGGAGAACCTTCAGATCTGATCAATTCAGGACCCCAGCTGGCTGATTCAACCTCCAAACAGAGGACCTCCTTAGTTTCCTGAGTCCTTAACTTCCATGCAGGCTCTCTGACACCCGAAAGAGGACTAGGAAGTGAAGCAGTTCTGGGCCATTGTGCACTGCCATAGCGACGTGGGCTACACCAGATCACAGTGCTTCTGACTGTGATCACTGATGTCCTAGCTGCAAGGATGTCCCACATCCTGATATCCTAGCTACAAGGAAACTGTTAGAAGTGCCGCTGACTCAAGCAGGTGGCTGCCTTGCCCCTCAGCTGAACACCCAGGCTACAACACATATTGCACCCTGGAGCAGTGAAACAGGCCTGGACCATTGCATGCTGTCTGGGTGATGTGGGCTGCAGCACATCACAGTGTTTCTGGCTATAAGGTGCATGCTGAACCTGAGAGAACCTTGAGAGTAACTTGGGAGGCCCACAATCATGGTCCTGATTCCTAAGCTGCAGGGGAACTGCAGCTCTAGCCTACAGTCTGTGGCCTGTGGACCCCCACCAACATTGCTAAGAAGACACGCTGGATCTCAAGAACCTGAAGGTGGAAATAACGCGTTCTACCTCAATCCCTGACCTTAGTACCAGGTAGAACATTTCAGGAAGGGGGGAGCCATGGGAGATGCACTGAGAATCAGCACCCAACACAAGGCCCCACCCAGCATGTGGAGAGCTGAAGGTCACCAAGTTTATAGGGCCTCCACACCAAAGCTCATTCCTTGGCACCAATTCCAGTAGGTACCAGGAAAAATAGTTAACAACAACCAGATGGCTAAAGGCCAGCAAAAGAACAGAACTGACAAAAGTCAGGGAAATATGGCCCCAACAAAATTCAGCCATACTACTGCATCAAGTTCTGATCATCCCACCAGAGCTGAAACACAAGAAAATGATGACAAATCTATACTTGTGAAAATGATAGAGGCCTTCAATTAAGAAAATAAATCCCTGAAAGAATTTAAAGAAATTACAATTCTACAATTGAACCTAATGGAGAACTCCATTAAAGACCCTCCAAGTAAACTCAGGAAAATAAGAGTGGGAAAGAGACAAAGCTATGAAAGAACTGCAAGCAAAAACAACCAAATTGAAATAGCAAATGTATAAAACAGTTCAAGACTTAAAATTGGAAATGGAAACAATAAAGAAAACACAAGCAGGGACAATCCAGGAGGTGGAAGACCAAGGAAAGAGAACAGGACCTACAGACATGAGTATCACCAATAGTATACAAGAGATAGAAGACTGAATCTCAGGCATGGAAGACTCAATTGAAGAAATCAGTACAACAACCAAAGAAAATGAGAAATCTAAAAAAAGTTCTCACCCATAACAGCCAAAAAATCAAGGACTCAATAAAAAGACAGAACCTAAGAATTGTAGACATAGATGAAAGAGAAGATTCCAGACTCCAAGGACTAGGGAATATTTTCAACAAAATCATAGAAGAAAATTTCCCAAATCTGAGGAAAGATATGGCGTTAAAAGTCCAAAAGGCATACAAAACACCAAATAGATTGTACCTGAAAAGAAATTCCCCCTATCACATAATAATTGAGACTCCAAATATACAGAACAAAGAAAGAATATTAAAAGCTGCAAGAAAAAAGGCCAAGTAACATATAATGGCAGACCCATCAAAACCACACCTGACTTTTCCTGAGAAAATTTAAAAGCCAGAAGAGCCTGGTAAGATGTCCTACAAGCCATGACAGACCACAGGTGCCAGCCAAGACTACTATATCCAGCAAAACTTTCAATCAACATAGATGGAGAAAACAAGATTTTCCATGACAAAACCAAATTCAAACAATATCTACCCACAAATCCAGCTCTACAGAAGATCCCAGAAGGAAAATTTCAACTGAGAGAAGGTAACTACAATCAAGAAAACACAGAAAATAAATAACTTTACTGCAACTAAACCAAAAGAACACATAAATGCACTACCACCGCCTACATCAAAATAATAGGAAATAACAAATGAGGGTCATTAATATCTCTCCACATCAACAGACACAACTCCACAATAAAAAACCACAGGCTTACAGAAGGGATCCATAAATAAGACCCATTATTTTACTGTATACAAGAAATGCACCTCACTAGCAAAGATAGACTATATTCCCAACTCAGAATAAAGGGTTGGGAACAGGTTTTCCAAACAAATGGTAAAAGTGAGCAAGCTGGATTAGCCTTACTAATATCAAATTAAATAGACTTACAACCAAAATTAATTTAAAAAAGATAGGGAAGGATACTACATACTCATCAAAAGAACAATCCATCAAGGTGACATCTCAATACTGAATATCATGACCAAATACAAGGGCACCAACATTTGTAAAAAGAGACACTATTATAGCTTAAACCACACATTGATCCCCAAACACTAATAGGAGACTTCAACACCCCACTCACAACAATGGACAGGTCAACAAGAGAGAAGCCAAACAGAGAAATAATGAGACTAAGAGAGATCATGAACAAAATGGACTTAAACACATATCTATAGAACATTTCACTCAAAATAAAAAAAAAAGAATATACTTTCTTCTCAGCCCTTCATAGAGCCTTCTCAAAAACGGATCATATAGTCAGTCAGGAAGTGAGACTTGACTAATCTAAGAATATTGAAATAACCCCCTGCATCTTATCAAATCACCATCGATTAAAGCCGGACTTCAACAACAACAGAAATAATAGAAAGCCTACACATTCATGAAAACCGAAAAACTCTCTACTCAATGAACTCTACTCATTACAGAATTTTACATAATATGTTACTATTTATCAATAGTGTTTTGGAGACTTCACTTTGAACAAGTTTGAATTTACAAAGCTAAGATTATTTTCAATATGTTTTTTTTGTAGTCTTCATTTCTCACATGTGGATTCTAAACAATAAATCATTTATATTCTTCTACACATACTAGCAATTGTAACTCAATTCTGGCAGGTATTCTCTGGCTTAGAATTTTGACTTTTCCTATTCATTTATCCTCCCAGAGAAGAAGAGTTTCTAGGATATTTAGACACTGCATTAAAAGACACTGCATTAAAAAATAATCTAGATATTTTGATATTCATGGTTTTGATTTTATTTTAAATTTATTAATTTGTATTGAATAGAATAAAGAAACAGACTTAGTAGCCAACATTAAACTAAAGGAGAGAAACTTAAATCATTTCCTCTAAACTCAGAGAAAAGGTAAGTATTCCCACTTTCACCATATCTCTTCAACATAGTACTTGAAGTTCTTGCTAGAGCAAAAAGACAACTAAAGGACATCAAGGGGATACAAATTGGAAATGAAGAAGTCAAATTATTCCTATTTACAGACAATATGATAGTGTACATAAGTGACCCCAAAAATTCCACCAGAGAACACCTACAACTGATAAACACCTTAGCAAGGTGGCTGGATAAAATTAATTCAAAAAAATCAGAAGTTCTTCTTTATACAAAAGATAAATGGGCTGGGAAAGAAATTAGGGAAACAGCATCCTTCACAAAGGTTTATATAGCTGCAAACAATATAAAATATCTGGGGTAACTCTAACCAAAAAAGTGAAAGACCTGTATGACCAGAACTTCAAGTCCTTGAAGAAAGAAATTGAAGAGGACATCAGAAGATGGAAAGATCTCCCATGCTCATGGATAGGTAGGACCAGTATAATAAAAATGGCTATCCTGTCAAAAGCAATATACAAATTCAATGCAATTTCTATCAAAATACCACCACAATTCTTTATAGACCTGGAAAAAACAATTCTCAACTTTATATGGAATAAAAAAACCCAGAATAGCTAAATCAACCCTGTACATCAAAAAAAAAAAAAAATCTGGAGGTATCACCACCCCAGATTTCAAGCTATACTACAGAATCATAGTAATAAAAACAACATGGTACTGGTATAGAAACAGACCAGTGGATCAATGGAATTGAATTGAAGGCCCAGAAATTAACCCACACACCAATGGTCACCTAATCTTTGACAAAGAAGCCAAAACTATACAGTGGAAAAAGGTCAGCATATTCAACAAATGGTGCTTGTCTAACTGGATGTTGACATGTAAAAGAATGAAATTAGAGCTATACTTATAATCGTTCACAAAACTTAACTCCAGATGGATCAAAGACCTTAACATAAATCCTGACACACTAAATCTAATAGAAGAGAAAGTGGGGGAAAGCCTCGAACTTATGCAGAGGAGACCACTTCCTAAACAGAACACCAATAGCTCAGGCTCTAAGACCAAAAATCAATAACTGGGACCTCATAAAACTGACAAGCATCTGTAAGACAAAGGACACTGTCATTTGAACAAAACGGCAACCTACAGATTTGGAAAAGATACCAACCCCACTTCCAACAGAGGGCTAATATCCATAATTTATAAAGAACTCAAGAAATTAAACACCAAGAAACCAAATAATCCAATCAAAAAATGGGAAACAGAGCTAAACAGAGAATTCACAAAGGAGGAATTCCATTTGAAGAAATGCTCAGAATCCTTAATCACCAGAGAAATGCAACTCAAGACAACTGTGAGATTTCATCTCACACCTGTCAGAATAGCTAAGATCAAAAACTCAAATGACAGCACATGCTGGCGAGGTTGTGGAGAAAGGGGGACACTCCTCCATTGCTGGTGGGAGTGCAAACTTGTACAACTGCTATGGAAATCAGTCTGACAATATATTAGAAAATTTGGAATTACCCTACTTCAAGACCCAGCCATACCACTTCTGGGTATATACCGAAATGATTCCTCACCAATCCACAAAGAAATATCCTCATCTGTGTTCATAGTAGCTTTATTTGTAGTATGTAGAAACAGGAAACAACCCAGATGTTCTTTAACTGACAAATGGATAAAAAAATTGTGGTACATTTGCATAATGGAATACTACTCAGCCATAAGAAACAAGGAAATCATGCAATTCACAGCCAAATGGATGGAACTAGAAAAGTTCCTCCTGAGTGAGGCAACCCAGACTCAGAACGATGCACATGGCATCTACTCAATTATAATTGGATTTTAGCCATATAGTACAGGATAACTATACTACAACCAACACACCAAAAGGATCAGGAACATAGACTTTGTTACCTATCAAGGGGACAATTTGCCCTAGGGGTGCCACCATGTAGACCCCCAGTGCAAGAGGAAGCTCTTAGCCCTCATATGACTGTTGAACTGAGAGGGGCTGGTTTGTAGGGACACTCCACATTAGAGGAGTGGGATGGGTGGGAGAGGCAGGAGAGGGTGGGAGGGTAGAACCGCGAGAGGTGGAAAGAAGGCACTGTGATGGAGATGTAACTTTATGTAATAAATAAACATTAAAAACAAGCAACAGGCTTTATAATAATGTTATCATGTTTTCAAGTGTGCCATCCTGTGACTATATTCACCTCTTTATGTCTTCTCCTGTTCTCCTTCTGTCATGGTGCTAGTCCCCATACTCTTTTTAATACTCCTCTACTATTTTCATGTTATATACACATTTATTATACACACACACACACACACACACACGTACAGTACACAAATGAGAGAACACCATCAACATTTGGTGGAACACGCCTTTAATCTCAGCACTTAGGAGGCAGAGGAAGGCAGATCTCTGTGATTTCAAGGCCAGCCTGGTCTACAGAATGAATTCCAGGATAGCCAGAGCTACACAAAGAAACCCTGTCTCAAAAAACAAGCTTATCTCACTACAATGACATATATCCAGCTCCATACATTTTCCTGAAAAGGACATAATTTTGTCCTTCTTGATAGCTGAATAAAACTACATTACGTAATCTTCCCAGTTTCTTTCCCAGTCACCTTTCCTCTGTTAGTGGCCACCTATGTTGATTCCATGACTTGGTTGTTTAAACAGGACTGCAATAATGGCATTTGTGACATTGGTCTTAGGCAAAGACTAGAAAAATTCACAGCATGTATTGGAGTTGGACGTGGTCATTATGAAATGGATGTGAACTCATGTAGAATTTTATCCCACAGGCTTCATCTGCAATCAGAAGTTAGCCAGGGGAATGTTTTATGGAGTAACACAGGCTACAGTAGGTAAAGATTATGGTATTTTGATAGTCCACATAGTGGACTAAGTATGTGGTTTCTTTAGCAAAGTCTAACAGATTACTTAGGCAATTAAGGGACATAGGCTTTTCTGTTTGTTTGCTTTGCTTTCTTCAACCACATTTCTCAGATGGTTTAGCCAAAACTGCATTCTCTCTCACATCTGTGTCCTACATTGCAGAAAGAGGATGTATTTGCAGGGTTACTGTTGCTGTAATGAAACCAAGTTCTGAAACCACTTGGTAAGGAAAGGATTTATTTCACCTCATCTTCTCTATCACCATTTACCATTGAACATATTCAGGGCAGGAACCTGGAGACAGGAATTAAGCAAGGGCCATGGAGGAGTGCTACCTCCTGGTTTGTTCTCCATAGTTTGCTCAGCCTGCATTCATTCCTTTTTGTTCAACATTTATTTATTTGTTCAAGTTACATCTCTTCATAGCCACCTCCCAGCTGCCCTCCCAGTTCCACTCTCCCAGCCTCTTCCACTATTCGCCTGATGTAATTGTTATCTTGGAGGTTTACTGATGAATAAGTTCATCCTTTCTAGTTCTTTCTGAATTCTGGCTGTCAGCCTGTTTTCTTATAGAAGCCAGGACCATCAACACAGAGATGGTACCACCCACGAGGCCTGGGCCCTCCTACATTTTACTAATTAAGAAATGGTTGGTGATACAGTTAGTGGAACACCTTTCTCTAGCTGGACTGTCATGCCAGGTTCCAGTGCAAGAGGAGGTTCTTAGCCCTCATGTGATCGATGAACTGAGGGGGATTGATGTATGGGGGCCTCCCTCACTGGAGGAGATGGAGAGGAGGGATAGGGCAAAGAGAGTCGGAGGGTGGGACCAGGAGGGAAGGAGGGAGAGGGCTGTGATTGTGATGTAGCTTGAAGTTGAAAGAAAGAAAGAAAGAAAGAAAGAAAGAAAGAAAGAAAGAAAGAAAGAAAGAAAGAAAGAAAATGTTTTACAAGCTTCCTTACAGCCCAATCTTATGGAAGCATTTTCTGAGTGAAGGCTCCTTCCTCTCAGATGATTCTAGCTTGTGTCAAGTTGACATAAACCTAGCCAGGACAGTACTTTAAGTAATTTCCTTTCGAGCAAGTGAAGCAGATCAAAAATATCCTCCATGCTCTTACTCTACTAGTAAGAGCATAGGAACAAGTCAGTAGCATCTTCTAGGAAATCTTTGAAATGCTGTGTTGAACTGAAAGAACTCTGTGTGTAGTTAGAAGGGAACAGAGGAATTTAAAGACAGAGAGATAACTAATGATTTTGTATCCTCTCTCATGTTGAATTTTCTGTTACTAGATTCAGATTCAAAGCAGTCCCAAAGACACAAAAAAGTCTAGCAGGCCCAACCACAGCCAAGATCATACCATAACCAGTTTTTCCCTGAGAAAACAAATAACTGTCTTCATGGTCTCAAATTCAAAGAGCAGAGAGTGATTATCCAATCAATCCTATTAAGGGCTGTTAACATTGACCCATGCAGAATGGGCTGAGAAAAAGAGGCTCTCTCTCTCCAAGCTGGGACTGCACCATTTTCCATTTGGCATTTCCCCCCCTAGGACTTAACTTTAATTGTAATTCAAAAAAATAAAAACAAACAAACAAAAAACATAGGACATTGGAAGGCTACAAGTAGAATTTTTTTTTAATTACATGTGCGAAATTTCAGATATACTGTGTTGTGACAAGCAATGTTGCAAAGGGAAAAAATGTATCACTGCTGTCCTAGTACATCATTACTAATGAGGGTAGCTTCCTCCATGTTAGTGACATAGGTGTTTTACTTGGGTAGAGAGTCTGTGTCCCAGCTGTGTCATGTGCCATAGTTATTTGTATCTCTATAATATGATGTTGTACACTGTATACACTGAGTTATGGGAGACATAAGAAGAGACAGACCTTTTGGTTCTCTGCAAGAAAAAGTATGTCTCTAAAGCCTTAATTGGGTAGTATGAGATGTTGACATTTTACCCCAACCTGACAGCCAAATCAATGTTATTGAAGGCAGCCTGTAGGCATTCGTGACAACCTAAGGATTAATACGCTTAGCCAATTTCAAGATGGTTGCAGCATATCAGCAGGCAAGATGTGTTGGTTTGCAAAGCGTATGTCATTTATATGGTACAATTAAATTGGTTCCAAGTCTTGACTGACCACAGCTGATTTCCTCCACAACAAACTTTGCTTATGATTTCCTCAATTGTTATATTGGTGAGAACATGGAAGTTTTTTCATACCTGTTGGACGTGGCCAAGATGGAGTTAAAATTCAACAACAGATGAGTAGTAAATCAAACTGACAATAGATAGAGTGGGCAAATGAAGATACTTTTGCAGAGATAGTTCTTACCAAACTTCTATGTGTTTTCTATGTCTTTCTACTTTCTCTGGTAGTTAAGGTGGAGCTGTGAAGCTAATTGTAGCTAATGGTCAGGGAACTGATAGAAATGGAACATGACACTTCCAGACTGAGTCAATAAAGATCTGGTACACTCCCTCTATTCCTTTGTATTTTTTAAAAAATAACATTGAGGATCACAGCTTAATAGTGTAAAGATTGAGGAACTCCTTTATAAACATAAGAAGTAAACTGGTGGGACACTCAAGCTTTTCAGACTGCTACAGAGACATTTTAAACCATCCAATTACTAGGTAGGCTTTCCATGCTTTTGGTCTAGGTTACTGAAATGGGCATTCAAAATAGCTAATCTTGCAAATTCCAAGTGAAGCTATCAAAAGGAAAGGTTTATTTGTTTTAAAGGTACCAATAACCTGTGAATGTGAAGATGCTAACTTTGAGGACAGAGCATATTACACAGAAAAGCACTGAATTGGTTTTGCAAGCTGCCATTGTTCATGTTTTGTTTCTATGCAGTGTTCAGCAATTCTAAAAAAGCTCATCCAGGAGTTAATGAGGGGATCGCTAACGTTTTATAAATGCAAACAGCTGCTATCATAAGTAAGTGTAGTTAAAGCACAAATCCAACCCGTATTTCATTGATGGTAGAATTAGTGATGTATATTGGACACACAAAATGGCATATGAGGAAGATGACATCTGGCTAGAATTGTATTTAAATCTCTGTTGTTCCTAGAGGTGAGCTGGTGACATTTCTGCTCAAACAATGGTCTTTTGCACTTCATTCATTTTCCATTTGCTATAAACTATATACTTAGTGGAAAAGAAAGAGTTAATCAAAATTTTAACAACAAATTATTTGGGACTGACTTGCTTTAAATTAGAAATTCTTATTATAAAATTCAAGAGTAGCATATTAAAGAAAGTAATTATTGTAAACCCCACCTTACTTCATAAGAAGTAATAAAATATTTGGAAGGCTTAGGCTCAGTTTATTCAAATTCTCATGCATTTTTTGGTAACTCTATTTTATGACTTTATATTTAACTTATTCCAGACGTTTGTTTGATTGTTTTTTTGTCAGAAAGTCTCATATAAGATCAAGAATCTGAGCTCATGACATTAATATAGTCACAAGATGAAAATACAACTTTAAGATCATCCTCCTCCCATCTGCCTTTATCTGCACAAGAATAGGAGGCAATATAGCATTCACAACAGGAGAAATGATGTCATTTTATCTATTGAAGAAGCACAGCTGACTGACTGAGTAACCTGCACTGATAATATTCTAATAAAGTAGTCATGGGTGGTGTAAAATAGGATTGGCTATAATCTGGTCCCTGACAGAAAGAGAACTGGTATGGAAGACAGATATCTACTGGAGCCTTTCTCGTTTAATGAGTAGTTCATTGTAATTAAAATGAAAATGAAGTAGCTTTCACTACTAGCTCCTGAGAGAGTTTATCAAGGCAATAAGAGTAACTAGTTTTTATCAAGGAAATTTTATTTCTAGTTAGTTCCTACTCAAATATTCATCTATTTTCCAAAGGAGAATGTACATTATCTCTTTCTTTTACTTTGCTTTTCTGCTCCACTTAATGTAATCCTATTTATTGTTTGTAATTTACAGATGGAATGCATTTGTTTTGGGGTTCATGTGTCACTGCATTATTTGTGGAATCAAGAACTAGATGCTTTAGATTTTATTGACATGGAAGACAAGAGGATTATAAAAATCCCACCATAGGGTCATTTTAGGAAGTCTAATTACAGGGTTTTTTGGTTTTACTTATTTTTTAATTTTTTTGGTTTGTTTTCACATTGTTAAAACTTCTAAATCTCCCTTATTCTGGCTTTGAATCGTCACTTGATTGCATAAGATTTTAGATTTCTCTGGAAATAAATGCAAGATATATTTTGATTTGGGATGTCCTCTTTTCTGAGTTTAACTTTTTAGGTATTGTACTTGGGGAAGATTTGAGAAAGGATGATGATCATTCTCCTACCCAAACTCAACCTAAAAACACAATTGCACTCTGAGGGTGCATGTTGACATGGATTAGATAAGAATATTGGAAATGGCACACAACTAGCAAGGTGGGTGGAAATGTGAGGTGGGAGAGTGTTTTGTTACATAAGGGCCCAGCTCTGTAGCATTTCCTTTAGCTGGGAGTGTAGTCTTTATACTATCTTCTGGGCTTTGAAAGGTTATGTAATTCTGGGAAATCGTTACTTTTGCTAAGTCTTTCCCAACTCAGTATTATTTAAAGGACACATCTACCCCCAAAATTAGGGCCATAAAACAGACTCAAGACTTCAAGAAATTGTTTATTTGTGGAATTCTACAAAGTATCAAACTCCCATCACAAACCCTGAAGCCCAGGGGGTTGCAAAAACAGAGCATCTGACTTATCATCATCTGAGCAATTTTGAAGAACAGTTTACTCAAAGAGTAGTTTCAGGGCCTGAAGAAACCAGGCCCTCCCCCTCCTTACTCTCCAGTACAAAAACTGATTCTCAGACCCTACTTGGAGCGCTATTTTGTTTGTTTTTGTTTTGCTTTGTATCCTTCGATACCAAGTAGTGGGGTTTGGGTATGCCAACCTCTTAGATCAATAAAAGCCTGCTCTTGCCATTTTGAGGTGGAACTGAATCTATTCTTTCATTTTTCTCTGCTGATTATTTCTTATATTATTGACATTTGGTCCATGACACACAGTGCTGATGAGGGTGTTATGATTTGGATATGAACTCTCCCTTAAGGGCTCATGTGCTGAAATCTTGGTCCCTAGCTTACAGGCTTTTTTTTTTGGTAAGTGATTGTATCATGAGAGTTCTGATCTCATCAGTGGATTCATTCACTGGGTTATTCAGGG
This sequence comes from Lophiomys imhausi, assembly GCA_907164525.1. Lineage (NCBI taxonomy): Eukaryota > Metazoa > Chordata > Mammalia > Rodentia > Muridae > Lophiomys > Lophiomys imhausi. The sequence continues at coordinate 941,586 of CAJQZJ010001285.1, forward strand.
ATGATGGAAACTTAGGAGGTGTTGAAGGAAATGGTTCTTTAACAAAATGTCCTTAAAGAATATACCCTCTTCTCTGTCTCTTTCTGTTCCCTAGCTGCCATGACCCTTTCTTCATCATATATTCACTCATAATATACTTCCTTTAGCGATGTTCTATCTGGCCACAGGTCCATGACAATTGGGCCAAGTAATTTTAGACTGAAACCTTTGAACTCATGAACAAAAAAATGCAACTTTCATATTTTTAGTTGATTTTTTTTTCAGGAATTTGGCCACAGTAATGGAAAGCTGACTCACTCATGTCTGACTCATGAACATGTAGTAGCATATCTGGTGTCTGTTCACTGGGCACAAGTTGCGTTTCTGTCCTCAGTTTCTTTTGAATGAAAATATCTTAAGATATAGCAAAATCATTTGTGAAAATTTGTCCTGGCTGAGGATCACTGCTTCTGGTAAAAAACTTGTAAAAGACAAATATACTTTTATGTCAGAGGGACATATATTGCATAGGTAGTCCTTAGGACAGATAATTTTTAACTCCTTTTGCCTCTATGCACCAAGATAATTTTCATTGACAATAATTTGAAATTAATGGTCAAGAGAGCAAGATTTTCATTTATCATCATTGAAGTGCCTTTTAAATTTATATGTAATTATACCAGTAATATACAACACAAAGTAGCGATTACAAATATAAACAAAAATGTTTGCATTAATGTCTTTAACAAGCACAATATTTATATATTTTTCAGTAAAATATTTAAAACATAAATTAAATAATATCATTAATAAATAACACAGGTTAATAACAAAACAATTCCATAGCAATAGTAAGTATCAATATAGGAAGATAGCTTTTAATTTTAATGATAGCATTAAAATAAAAAAAAACCATATTTTAGCTGTTAACTAAAATTTTTAATTTCCAAGCCAAAAAGAAATCAAACCAAACTCATAATGCAACTTTTTAGTAGTGTTACAGATATCTGAGATAAATCAAGTTTAAAAAGAAGAATGCAGGCTAACGAGATGGCTCAGGGGATATAAGGGTTTGCTCTACCAACCTGATGACTTTCGTTTGATTCCTTGAAACCATGTAAGGTGGAAGCAGATAACTGACTTCACAAAGTTCTCCTCTAACTTCTATACATACACTGTGACACATGTGTGCCTCAACTTCTATGGCAAACACACACACACACACACACAGGCAAATTATTTTTTGTTTAAATGGTTCATCATATTTGCAATTTTCTAGATCTTACAACTAGGCTGGCCTAGTTGACTTGTGGCTTCTTGTAAGGCATCAGATCATAGTGGTAATTTGTGACAAAAGTGTTTGAAGAAGAGATAGTCAGGGGTCGTATTCCCATTTTATTCGCATCAAGGACATGACCTTGATGACCTAGGCTTCCCTCTAGGCTCTACCTTTTAAGGGTTCAACCACCCCATAATGCTGCCATAGGCTAGAGAGTAAGCCATTAACACATTGTCCAATAGTTATTAGGGGAGGGGATACTTATCCAATCTTAGTTGAAGTATACTAAGACATAAAATCAAACTACCTAACAGCAGTATAATACAGTTTTCCTTTTTTGTTTGTTTTACATGTATTTATGTAGTTTGCGTGTGTGCTCATAAGTGCACTATGACATGCATGTGGAAGGCAGTGGAAAACTTGCAAGAGTTGGCTTTTCTCCATCTACCATGTGTGTTCTAGACATGGAATTCAACCTTTACCTGATGAACCACTTCACCAGCCCCTTATTCTTAAATCTTAATGGTAGCCATTGCTGTTGTTTTGAACTTAGACCAGTGGTTCCCATACATAGACAATTTTGCCAACCACGTATCATTTCATAATGTTGAAAGCCATTTTCACTCATGGAGATATCATAATGATTCTTATTAATTAATACAGATACCTTAAAAAACTAGACATTTTTAGTTTTCACAACTGAGGAGGGGTGTGAAAGCATCTGGTGTAGAATGGCTAAGGATGCTACTAAATGCTACACTGTGTACAGGACAGGTCACTACAGTAAAGACTGAACCGGTTCCACATGTCAATAACATTGAAGTTGAGAAATCCTAACTTCACCTGACCAAAGATTTCTTCTTCTCAGAGGAGGACTTCATCTCCAACATTGTCTATATGCAAGTGTGTGGTCATAATAAAGAAGAGTCTGACTCTCAATCCATTTTATCTTTGCTATTAATTCTCTACAAACAATGCAGTCCCTGATTCTGTGTGCTTACAGTAGATGTTCTCAATACTGTAGCCTAGATAAAAGCCCAATACATGAAAAATCAAGGCACAGAGGTATTTTTGTGCTATTCCCGGGTCTCACTGGTGTATTCAATGTTATGAACAGAACTGGACTTCAGAAGTACCTGGGTAAAACTGGCAGCTCCAGAAAATTTCCCAATATGTTAAGGTTAGTTAATCTGTAATGACATGCTGGTCATGCTGGGTTTGGCTGGCCTAAAATGTAAGAGCTGGTTTCTGGAAATTAAGCTGTCTTTCAGACTCAGGAAGGCATAGGGTAGATGGCAGTATCAGTAAGAAAATAATTTGTACTACTTGTCTTGATTAAACCTAAGAAGTTAATATAGAGAACTAGAAAATAAGAAGCACTAGTGATTAAAAAATATGCAGTCAGGCTGGGTGGGGAGGTACAGATTTCACCAATTTGTCCTTGATGGTCTGTATTTATTTTCCTTTGTGTTAACTGGATCAATAAAACTGTAAAAGGTCTTGTCCCCTAGCATGCTAGGATGGTAAATGAGAGCAGATTGGTTATCCTCTTCTCTGAGACATTCTCACATAATAAAACAGGATGCATTCTCTGCAGAGTCATACTCGTTCTGTGCTTTTCTTTATTCTTGCTGCATTTCTTTGGATGCTCAACTCTACTGGTAGAAAGAAGGGAAATAAGTGTTTCTTTGACTTGGATTTTGGGTATTTAATTTCCATTTCCATGTTTTTGTTCTTCAGTTTTACTTTTAAAGTGTGTACTACATTTTATTTCTTTAGTGTGTTTGTAGGTAGGATGTGTGCACATGCCATAATGCACATGTGCAGGTCAGATGACTATTTGTGGGGGTTAATTCTCTCCTTCCACCTTGTGGGTCCTGATGATCAAAACACAAGCCATCAGGGTAGTCAACATTGCTTTTATCCACTGAGCTGCCTTGCAAGCCCTGTTGTTTTTTCTTAATTTATTTCCAAGATGGTGTGGCAATATACTTATCCAGTCCAAAAAGCTCCTTCCTTTCTCTCCCATGATGAGTCTGTGAAGTCTAGTGAGAGCATGCTTTTTTGTCCCAGAGATTGTTCACAGATGACAACATGGCCCAAGGAGAGGGAATGGGAGAGATGCTCCTTTCTTACGAGGATGATGAATAAGAAGTATAAATGTGTGTCGATGGTGATAGTCCTTTTTCACCATGAAAAGTGATCCTCTCTGAGAATAAACTGATACAGAAAAAATGTAATGCAAAAAGTAGACAGGGGAGAAAAGGTGACTGAGAAAGGGCTTGGATCACTGGATAAATCAATCTGAATCCTACACTAAACTTTAGAGTGACATAAACTGACACATTTCCTTTGTGCTGACTCTAGTTTGGGCTTTCTGTTGCTTATTTCATGAACAGTTTTATGATCAGCACCACTTCTACCATAAAGACTTCTGTGATTGTCTTGCTTCATGATATTCTTTCTCAATCCTGAATTAACAAAGGATTTATAAATAGATAGCGTACATTAAAGCCCTTGGTTTTATATTGTGGTATGTTGTTCTCTATTCATTATGGTTGTATAAATCTGGTCTTTCCAATTATGCTTTTGTCAATTTTTAAAATTATACATATATATATTTATTATTGTTTTATAGTATGGGTGTTTTGTCTGTATGTTTGTATGAGCATTGCATATATTCTTGGTAATCCTGGAAGCTGGAGAGGAAATCAGATTCCTTGGACCTGTAGTAAAAATGTGGTTGGGTGTAGAGAGCTGCGAAGTGCCGCGCCCTAAAGATGGCGCTGGTCTCCGCCTTCCACCAGCCCGACGGTGAGCGCTCTCTATGATAATAAGCTCATATTTGGCAAAGACCACTGATCTGGCTTGCTTCCACATATGTAGGCCTCTAAGATAGCACCACTTGGCTTTACATGACTGGCTGTTCATTTAGTATTTAGCCTGTGGGTTGGGTCTGCCCGGGCATTCAGAATTCGGAATTCAGAAGACTGTTTTCAAGGGACCTGAATAAACTGCTGGAGAAGAGCTTTTGTGAGTTGCGTCCTCCTTGCTGGTCGAGGGGGGCGCGACAAAGTGGTGGCCCATACGGGGACCCAGAAAAGACTCAGAACTCCTGCAGTCAGGTGCAGCACTGGTAAGTTCCTGGGATAAATCAGGACAATAAAGTTTCACGGAAAGAGCGAACACAAGGTACAGTTTCGCGGAGATAGCGAACAAAAGGTAAAGTTTCGCGGAGATAGTGAACAAACGGTAAAGTTTCGTGGAAATAGCGAACAAAAGGTAAAGTTTCGCGGGAAGTTGCGAACAAAAGGTAAAGTTTCGCGGGAAGTTGCGAACTAAAGGTAAAGTTTCGCGGGGAAGCAGCGAACCGAAAGTAAAATTTTTAAACATGGGATTGTCTGAGTCACACCCAATTTTTCTGGCTCTTTCAGGAGCTACTTTTAGCTAGGAATTTGAAGATTAAGAAGTCTAGCTTAGAAAGATTTTTAAATGAATGTGATTCTGTGGCTCCGTGGTTTGCGGTGTCCGGGAATCTTACGGTATCCTGCTGGGACAAATTAGGCAGGGACTTAGATTTTGCTTGGGAGCAAGGGACTCTGAAGCATGGAGTAAGACCGATTTGGAAAATGGTGAGGAGTTGTTTAGAAGATCAGAGGTGTTGTAATGCAATCAAAGAGGGAGAATCAGCCTTGGAACTGCTACAAGGGGAAAGATCTGAGCAGGTAGACAGTGAAAAGGAAAGTAACAAAGGCGAAAGATTTGAGCAGGCAGACAGTGAAAAGGGAGGCAAAAAGAAAGTTCCTCTCTATCACGATCTTAGAGATTTTAGAGATTTTAGAGATTTGGAGGACTCAGAGAGCCCGGATTCTGAAGGAGAGCTACATGCTCTAATAGAACAGTTGGAGAGGACTGTTATAAGAAAAAAGGAAAAGAAAAAAGTAAAAGAAAAGGGCATGTCGGCTGCAGTCGGTGTGGGTGGAGCTGTTGCCATGGCGCCTGACACGTCAGCGGCAGTCGGAGTGGGTGGAGTCGTTGTTACAGCGCCTTCAGCCACGCTGGCGGCAGCTGGTGTAAACAAAGCCGTTGCCATGGCGCCTTCAACTCCTCCCCCATATCCAGAAGCCACTCAGACAGAGCAGCCAGTTCAGTCCCTGAAAGTAGGGAGATCTTTCTGCCCGGGGATGTGGACTCAAGTAAAAACAGAATAGAACATTATCCCACTGCACTTGCTGCTTTAGCCTTGAATGGTATCCAACAATGCTTGCAGTCTTTTGGAGTTGCTCCTGCCAGTATAATAGTGCCTTATTCCAGTTATCAAATTAAGATTTTGTGTGGCACTGTAGATGACTGGGCAATATTGCAATCTAGCTTTGAAGGAGTGATTGATAACCATTATCCTAAACATCCATTGCTATTATTTTTTAAGGAGCACCCAGTGATATTCCCTAAGGTTACTTCAGCAGTACCACTTCAAGGGTCACCAAATGTGTTTACTGATGGCTCAAAGACAGGCTGTGGAGCCTATTTGATAGAAAGACAAGAGCCCGTGTTATGTCAATTTCAACCGGGCTCCCCCCAAATAGTAGAGTTAAAAATAGTAATGGAGGTGTTTAAAAAATGTCAATTTGCATTCAATTTGATTTCAGATTCAGTTTATGTGGTCAACGCAGTGAAAATATTAGAATTAGCAGGTCCTATTAAGAATAGTAGTACTGTATGTACCTTATTACAAGAGTTACAAGTTTTAATCTGGCAGAGAAAAAGGTGTTTTTATATTCAACATATCAGAGCACATACAGGATTACCTGGACCATTAAGTGAAGGTAATGATAAAGTTGATCAATGGACCAGGATGGAATGCATTTTTTGGAACTCATTCCTGGACCAAGCCAGACAGTTTCACCAATTATTTCATGTAAATGCAAAAACTCTACAGCAGAAATTCCATTTGTCTAGAGCAGATGCTAGACAGGTAGTTTTGGACTGTCCTCAGTGTGTGATTCATCATAATCCTCCCAGTGTGGGAGTGAACCCTAGAGGGTTGATGCCACTTAAAATCTGGCAAATGGACGTTACCCACATTAAAATATATTCATGTATCTGTAGATACCTGCTCAGGAATCATACATGCTACACCTATGAGTGGAGAAAAGACTCACAATGTCATAGGACATTGCTTAGAAGCCTGGGCTGCATGGGGAAAACCACAGCAGCTGAAAACGGACAATGGACCAGCCTATACGGCTCAGACCTTTGTCTCCTTCTGTAACCAGATGGAGGTACAGCTTAATCACGGATTACCATACAATCCTCAAGGACAAGGAATTGTGGAGCGTGCTCATCGCACCTTGAAAGAATGCTTGCAAAAACAAAAAGGGGGAATAGGCCAAAGCCGTACCCCCAAGGAGAGAATGTCTTTAGCCTTATTTACTTTAAACTTTTTCAATTTGGATGCTCAAGGCCGCTCAGCAGCGGACAGACATCAGGATTCCCATGGTTCATCTAAAAGCATGGTGAAGTGGAAGGATATTTTGACAGGCTCTTGGCGGGGGCCTGACCCCGTGCTAACATGGGCGAGAGGGTCTGTTTGTGTTTTTCCTCAGAATCAACAAGATCCAGTGTGGGTGCCTGAATGCCTTGTGAGGAAGATTCGTCATGAAGACCTTCCTAAGGATCCTGGTGATAGTAGTAGTGAGTATGTCAGGAGCGCAGAGCAGTTTGGGTTCAACAAGATTATTTTTCCTTTAGCCCCATGATTAGTAATATAGTGAATAAGTCTTGTACAGGAATGCTTGATATATCTACTAGGGATCCTCAGCAGACTGCCACCAATCCTTTTGATTTGTGGCTTTTGTGTGGAGTAAATGGAAGTTGCATGGACTTGGGACCTGTCATTATGCTTGGAGGAGGAATTTATCAAAGAGGTAATTTTTCCCTAGGATCCACTACCAGACTGGATTTCTCTAGCGGTAGTGGCTCTGGTACTTGGAATTCTTTGTTTCATTCTTACCGCAACAAGAAATTTTCAGCTTCGCCAGTATGTCTCTGGCCTCCTTTTCTGTGGATTGTAAGTAATGGGAGTGCATCCTTGGGTGAAGAAAAGTTAGTATGCACTCCGGGCATATGTTTTTATGCCCTATGTTGGAATGCCACAGCCTTTCCTGTGGCTGTGATGACTAGAATGCCTCGATATGTACCAGTTCCTGTAGAGGCTCCTAATACCATGATGCTATTCAGGTTTAAAAGAGATTTTGGCATCACTGCAGCTATTGTTACTGCTATCACTGTTGCTGCTGTGGGAGCTACTGCCTCAGTTATTGCCTTGTCTAGTTCTATACAGACTGCCAATACCCTGAATAACATCTCAGCCACTGTGGCACAGGCATTGGATACTCAGACCTCTATGAATTCTCATCTCAAAGGAGGTCTTATGATAGTTAATCAACGCATAGATTTAATACAAGAACAGATTGATTCTCTTTGGCAACTAGCACAATTGGGGTGTGAGTGGAAATTGCAAGGTTTGTGTGTTACTTCCGTACAATATCAAAATTATACAAAGGCTGTTAATTTGTCTAGACAATTGTCAAAGTTCCTCTTACAGGATTGGTCGGCTGAATTTGAAAATTTGATGAGAGAGCTGAGAGCGACAATCATCCACATCAACTCCACTCGGGTGGATCTGAGCCTGGCTACTGGCTTGACTTCCTGGATACAGACGGCTATGGATCATCTTAAGGAATGGGTGGGCGTAGGCTCTTTGGCGATACTGATGATACTAGCCTGTCTGGTTTGCCTATGGTGCATCTACAAAATGAGAACCACACAAAAGCGTAATGCAGCCATGATTATACAAGCCCCTGTCACCATTGAGGCGGGCCAGTCCCCTCAGGCATGGCTCGCTGCCGTAAAGTAAATCTTCACTGAGCATAGTCCCTGCCCACTGAGGTATTCGTTCCACGGATATTAGGGTCTGGCAAGTCAGTGACAGAGTTGATGGGTAAGTCTTGGCCACCTAAGACAGGGCAGTCCCGAGTGGGGAGGCTGACCCAGAGATGGGTAAGAGTTTGAGCACCGCCCTCCTACAGGCTCAGGCCCACCGTGAGATCCCCAGATAGAGGAATTACGAAGCCTTTCCAGACTTTTACCAACTTTAGAAAAAATAAAAAAGGAGGAACTGTAGAGAGCTGCGAAGTGCCGCGCCCTAAAGATGGTGCTGGTCTCCGCCTTCCACCAGCCCGACAGTGAGCGCTCTCTATGATAATAAGTTCATATTTGGCAAAGACCGCTGATCTGGCTTGCTTCCACATACATAGGCCTCTAAGATAGCACCACTTGGCTTTACTTGACTGGCTGTTCATTTAGTATTTAGCCTGTGGGTTGGGTCTGCCCGGGTATTCGGAATTCGGAATTCAGAAGACTGTTTTCAAGGGACCTGAATAAACTGCTGGAGAAGAGCTTTTGTGAGTTGCGTCCTCCTTGCTGGTCGAGGGGGGCGCGACAGTTGGGAGAAACCATGTCGGTACTGGGAACTGAAGGTAGATCCTTTGCAAGGGAAATAAGTACTATTAACTACTGTGTCATTTGCTTTTAATTATGCTTTAATACTAGAAATATAATCATGGCTTCTAAAACAGCTTTGACTCAAACATTCATTTAGATTCTCACAGAGAGAAGAGACATTGTTTTATATTCTTTTTCTATTTCCCATAGGCCTCAGCATAGGGTCATCATATCATGGGTACATACTAAATAGAGGATTTATATAAATTTTCATTCAGAGCTATGGTTCTGATTGCTGAGCAGCTGAGTAACACTGGAAAAGCTACAAGAGCATGTAAACTTTAAGAGAGACTCATCTTAAACTGCACAATAAATAAATGAATAAATAAACAAACAAACAAATAGATAAATAAGTATAGCCAATCTGAGAGAATGAAGGAAGGCTCGTAGGTTAATGGGAGCCTCATGCAACCAGGAGCTTGTCATTCATATCTATTAATGTCCAGTGCTATACCTACTAGATAAACAACAGAGGCCTAGTACAAATTTACAAAATGTGTGAATGGTTGTATTTCTTATAACATGCTTCCTCCAATGATGGAAATATCCTTTAATTTTCATTGTACATATGATACAACCACATGTGTCTACTGCTCACTGTAAATGTTGCTAAAGCAGCTAAATGTTTATTTTTATTTACTTGTAATTAATTTAAATGTAAAAAAAACACATGGATCCCATGTCTGCTGAGCTGTATTTTGCTTATAAATGCATACAAACATAAGAACCTCAGGGGAAACACAAAAGTTATCATGAAGTTTATTGTATTTTTAGGGAAAATAAATCTAACTTATTGTTATGATTGGACACAAAGAATCCACCTGAATAGCTCATTTGATGAAGACTAGCTTCCCAGATGGAAGCATTATTCAGAGAGGACTGGAACTTCATCAATGAATTAATTAATTGATAAATTCAGAGCTGAATATGCTACTGGAAGATGATACTCAGTTGGAGGAAGTGGGGAACTGGAGTGCTCTTGAAGGATATATAACTTGTCCACAGATCCTGTCTTTCTCATTCTCTATTTCCTGGCCATGAAGAAATACATAGCTTTCCTCCACATGTGCTTCCATTTGTATTGGTTAGATCCCCTTCATGAACTTTCCATAAGCAGGAGGGACTGAAACATCTAAAAACACGGACCCAAATAAATCCCTTTAAAGTTTTTTTCCCTTCAGTTATTTTGTCATCATGTTGAAAAACTGGGGGATAGAGAAATGACTCTCTGGTTAAAGCACTTTTGCTCTCATCCAGTACTTGGGTTTGGTTCCCAGGACCCATATGACAAATAACAATCATCTGTAACTCCAGTTCCTTGTATCTAACACATTCTCTCCTGGACTCCAGAGGCACTATTTTTTTGCATGTAGTGCACAGACATAAATGTAGGCAAAACACCCATACACATAAAATAAAGTACATTTTTAAAAATAACAAAAAACTTAGAGATACAAATTTTCTTTTCATAAGGCCACATTCAAGTATCACCTTTGTAGGGATTGCTTTGATTATGGCTCCTATGCCAACTTTACTTCATCCTCATCAGAATTGACAAGGATTCTCTCTAATGAACTTTTTATATCATAATAAATTTGCAGTACTACATTATAAAACCTTACACTTAATTCATAAACTAGATATACTACAATTCATTATTCATTTATTTTTTAAAAAAAAATCTACAAATGGTGCTGGTCCAACTGGATGTCCACATATAAAAGAATGAAATTAGACCCATACTTATCACCTTGAACAAAACTTAAGTCCACGTGGATCAAAGACCTTAACATAAGGCCGGACACACTAAATCTACTAGAAGAGAAAATGGGGAAAACCCTCAAACTCATCAGCACAGGTGGAAACTTCATGAACAGAACACCAACAGCTCAGGATCTAAATGTGACCTCATGAAACTGAAAAGCTTCTGTAAGGCAAAACGGCAGCCTACAGATTGGGAAAAAATCTTCACCAACCCCACATCTGACAGAAGACTAATATCCATAGTTTACAAAGAACTCAAGAAATTAAATGCCTAGAAACCAAATAATCCAATCAAAAAATGGGGAACAGAGCTAAACAGAGAATTCACAAAGGACGAATCCCTAATGGCTGAGAGACACTTGAAGAAATCTTCAGCATCCTTAATCATCAGAGAAATGTAACTCAAGATGACTCTGAGATTCCATCTCACACCTGTCAGAATGGCTAAGACCAAAAGCTCAAATGACAGCATATGCTGGCGAGGGTGTGGAGAAAGGGGTACCCTACTCCATTGCTGGTGGGAGTGCAAGCTTGTACAACCACTATGGAAGTCAGTCTGGTGATATCTTAGAAAACTTGGAATAGCTCTCCCTCAAGACCCAGCCATACCAACTTCTGGGTATACATCCAAATGATTCCTCGCCAAATAATAAGGAAGTTTCCTCATCTATGTTCATAGCAGCCTTATTTGTAATAGCTAGAAACTGGAAACAACCCCGATGTCCCTCAACCGAAGAATGGGTTAAAAAACTGTGGTACATCTCTACACAATGGAATACTACTCAGCTATCAGAAACAACAAAATCATGCAATTTGCAGCCAAATGGATGGAACTAGAGAAACTCATCCTGAGTGAGCTAGCCCAGACCCAGAAGGATGCACATGACATCTATTCACTTATAGTTGGATGTTAGCCATATAGTACAGGATAACTACACTACAACAAATGCACCAAAGGGAACATGAACATAGACTTTTTTCCCTGTCAATGAGGCACTTTGACCTAGTGGTGCTGCCTTCTAGGCCCCCAGTGTATGAGGAGGCTCTTGGCCCTCATATGACTGCTGAAATGGAGTGGGGACTGTTATGTAGGGACATTCCACTCCAGAGGAGGGGTGGAAAGAGGACACTGCCATGGAGATGTAATATGAATTAATAAATAAGTATTAATGAAAATTCTAACCATGTCAGGATTAATAGTTTAAATTTCTTCTGCTTATGTCCATCAAAAAAGTTTTTCATGACAATCTGAACAGATCAATACATTACAATTTAACTGAATGTGATTTACCATTATAAACTCAGGAGTGATTTTGACCTAGGAATAATCTGTAAGATGAAAACTGATAATATAGAAGTTGGATAATGAGAGAGAATCGAGTAACAAAGTAACTAGCAGCTCATGTGGCTGATACTACATAGAGCTTCTGAAATGAGAGGAATTACTACAACTGGATCCTAAATATGAAGAGGAGCGGGCAGGCTGAGGAAGCACTCTTCTATGAAAGTTGAGGTAAGTTATTGAGACTATCTTGGAGCCTCCAAAATAAAGCTATATAAAGGATTTGAAGCAACAGAATGGCATAGTTAGCTTTAGTTTTAGAAAGTTCATTTTGTTTTCTGAGTGAAGACGAAGTGTGAATAAATCTATTCTGAAGGCTATTTTGTAGTTGTTCTGATGAAAATGCCTTACATCAGAGTCTTCATATTTAAAAGTAGTTTTTTTTTTAGATTGGATATTATGTATTCCAGGCTTCAAATGTGCTGTGTACCTTGTATTTTTAATCGTCTTAATTTCTTGGGTAGTGGTATTACAGGTGTACCACACCATAGGAAGTTTGATTCTTTCCGGGAACCAAACCCAGGGCTTCATGCATGCTAGATAAGCATTAGGGAAACTAAGCTATACTCTGAGTTCCAAATCCTATTATGTCTGAGACCTAATATGATAAATGCAGTGTATATCAGGTGCTCATTTGAGTACTATTTGAGATTCAACAATTGGAACAGAAATGGGAAGGTTAGAATAGTTTTTACTAGGATTACAAAAATAAAAAATAAAAGCAGAGCTATACAAATTGAATCATGTTTTAGGGTTCACAGGTCATCAACAGATATATCAAGATCACATTTCAGAGGGCAAAACAAAGAAAGATGTTGGGGTTTCTCATTAATAGTGTTGGTGATATCCAAATCATAAGAAAACAAATTATGTCATTATATAACCACATTTTATAAAAGAAACAATAAGTGTTGCAATGTTGTGAAAGAAAGATCCATTATCAGGCACTGTACTTAATTTGTGCTCTAAACTGCATAAAATTTATATATTCATATTTTACAATTTAGATGTGTAAATTTTTGAGACAAAAATTCTGATGATTAGCTCAAAAGAAAAACTTGTTCATTTCCATTTTCCCAAAAATGTAAACTCTGCTGAATTACTAGGATTATGATTTATTAAAAAGTCTATGAGAAAGGCTTGAAAGCTGTGAAGAAATCAGTTTGAAACACTTTAAGAACATGAATATTTTCCATTTTTAAGGTATAACAGGTTTATTCTGTCCAGAATCAAGAGGATGACACGCAGTAAATACAAGAAGAACATGCATTATATCTGGTCTCTAAAGGGTAGACCAATATCAGAATAATAATAGTAATGTTAAATTTAATTAAGGTGATGATTATACTTTCTCAAATATCTCACATTCTCACATGCCAGGTACTGTGAAGGAGGTTTTTTTTTGTTCTTTTTTTAATTTGAGGTGCATCTTTTTCCACCTCAACATCTCCCCCCTTTAGTCCAACAAAAAGGCTCTTTTTGACTAAAAACTTCTCAGGAAATTTAAATAGCTAAGCACATAAAGACTGGACAACTTGCTTAACCATTTTCCATTCTTATTTGGGCCCCCAAACAGGTTTCCTATGTCCCAGATCAGTAAGAAGCAATTTTAAGAGAGTGGAGTCCCATTTGCAGAAGGTGGGGTGAGTGATTTTTTTTTTTTGGTCATTTGATGGGTTATAGATTTTTTATTTATTTTTTTCATTTAGGGGGATTGGTTACAAGTTACTAGATGGTCTTGTTAAACAAGGTTTAGGAGGTTAGACCCAGGGATTTCTCTCTTTTTTTTTTTCTCTAACCTTCTTTTTCTCTTATGTAGGGGGAAAAGACTTGAAAATAAAAAAGGGGATATATACATGTTATAGAAATGATAAAGAAAAAGGGGAGATTATTGAATCTACTCTTATATCTTTATATATTGATACAAAATTAAGAATTTATTGGGCTACATTTGTATAGATTTTTGTATATTGCTACAAAATTGACATTAACTTTTTAAGGAATTCTACCTATGTAATTCTTTAAAATGATGCAATGTGAAGTTCTAGGCCTTTTGATAGCAACTATCACAAACTGTTTAGGATAATTAAGAAATGCAAACTAATAGGCATTCAAACTTGTCATTTTGTTAGTTAATAGTTTAGTGTATCACATATGTTTTTTAAGTCAATGAGGAAATAAATTGCTAAAAGACAAGCAATATTTGCTTATTCAAATATACAGACATACATAGATGATCTTCAAAAACCTCAAGAGATTTGTAGAATATGACATTTAAAGATATTTTCTTTTTAAAATTATTTCTTTATATTATGTTCATTGCTATTTTGACTACATGTGTGTCTGTGTGAGGGTGTCTAATCCCCTGGAACTGGAGTTACAGAGAGTTGTGAGCTGCCATGTGGGTGCTAGGAATTGAACCCAGGTCCTCTGGAAGAGCAACTGACACTCTTTACCGCTGAGTCATCTCTCCAGCCCCAAAGATGTTTTCTGAACTTAAGATTTTTTGATATTGAGACATGTCAGTTCCTGACGGCATCCCCTATTCTACTTCAAGTAGATGATGAGTATCAAAGAATCCCAATTCAGAGATGGCTGCATTAATGACAAGTGAGCCACTGGGCAAGAAAAAGTCCTTGTTTCAACTGTAGACAGAATGCTGTCCAAAATGGACAAAACTTGGAAGCAGGTAAGGTGACAGCCTAGCTCTGCAAAAACAGGGTGGGCAAGTCCTTCTTACTTCCTGCTTTACAATTAATGTCTGTCAGAGATACTGGGCTAGAAGACTGAAAATAGATGCTCCAACGTTATAGAGAGAAACTGGAGACTGTCCAGGCAGCCAGTGGTCTGTCATTTCTTGGTTTTAGAAGCTCTGGCTCTGTATTTCCTGTTTATTCTGATATATTTATTATTCTTCGGGTCTCTGATGTTATTAGAAGATTAGATATAGTCTCACAGTTAAATTTTAAGTTGTTTAGGAATTAAAAGGAGGTTATAAGTCTAAGAAGAGGTTTTTAGGTTGGTAATGCAAATTAGAATGGAAACTGAGTTAGGTATACAACTTTAAACTCATTGAGATAGGCAACAGAATATTAATATCAGTTGCCAAATACATACAGACTGGACATTGGTAATGTATGTTATACCCTATAATTTTCATAATTGTTTCCTAATTGTTATTGATGTTGTTCTTATTGTTTTGCAATATATTCATTGTTATAAGAATTAGATTATATATTTCTATGAAATGGAAACTATGCAAATTGAATTAATCTTATATTGAATCTTCGAAATAAACCTATAGAGTGGACATAATGAGTGACATGTGTTTGTGTGAGTGAGCATGTGTTGAAAGTTTAATTCAAAGCCTGAAAGTACTCTTTTTTTATGTGGTGATGCTGGTTCAAACTTGCACATTTAATACTCATATACCAAAGACACTAAAAATAACTTGATTTTAGTATGACATTAAGGAGTATCAGGGTGAGCTTAGGCTATTGTTGTGATCATTAACAAATAGCACAATTTAATAAGACCAACATCCTGAGAATGAAATATGAAGAAAAATAATATAAGGACAGCTCTGTGCCATTACCTATCTATTTTCAGTTCAAATTAGTGTACATTCCATTTTCATTACAACTGAAAGAAGTGGAAACAATGGAACTCTTGTAACCACAAATCAATATATAAACCCTGATCAATGAAAGTGAAGCTCCTCTGGATATCTGAAATATTTTTATGCATTTTGGCAGTTACTACAGCAGGAAGCAATCCATTAGATTTTGAAAAGTGGAAAGTCAATAACGATAAGCTGCATGTCAACTTCTTATATTCCTTATACTTCTGGTCTAATAACTAGCTTTTCTGTGTTCTACTTTCCATTATCAAAATGTGGATGCTTTCAACTATCCACATATTAGTAAAATTATATCTGAATTCTATCTATCTATCTGTCTGCTACTCTGTCTTCAATGCATCTGCCGTGGGAACATTGAGACATATATCTGCCCTCAGATTACTTCCTGAAATATGAAAACCCTAATATTGATCTGGGAATGTTATGAAAATTAATCATTTGAAATCTAAAAACAAGAGAATGCTGAAATGTGATAAAGCCATTCCTGTGAACTTCTGGCTGTGCCGTTAAATTTTGCTTGATGGGTAAAGCTGCTTCTCCTCCTATGGAGGATTCTGAAATCTTCCTTTCTGCAGGAGGGCTTCAAGATGAGACTGTGATTAGTCATAGACTGAAGCTGTCACACTTTATCATATCATAACCAAATGAGATATCATAGCATAGCATGAACTGCTGACAAGTTTTTGGGACTATTCCTAACCTACGGCCAAGATTTATGGCTTGCATGACTACAAATCACAAGGTGACTCATTCAGTAGGAAGTCAGTATTCATATATTAGGCCATAGGTGGCTAGTGAAACAAAAGCCTTGTAATTATCAACTCACCAAGAATGTGTAACAATTTATGCCAAGTGAGGCAAACAGCATATTCATGAAAAGGCATTTGCCTTTCTCCTTAAGGCTGCGGTGTCATATTTCATGTCTGAAAGGAAGGGCTATGATCTTTGATGGCTAACAAGGTCTTAGCAGTATTGTGCTGAGGCCTTGCTTTTAGGCAGGTGAGTTAGATCTCTAGGGGTTTGGAAATACTCTACTCCCTTTGGGGGAATTTCCTTTTTGAACTTATTTTGCAATTTAGCTCCTCTACTAAATAGTGAACCCTGAAGGAATTTGAACTTGTTACCCAGGGAAAGAAAGTTTGTCAAGATTTGTGACTGAGATTGTAAAATGGTCCCTCTGGCTATGACTGATTCTTAAAAACAGTGCTGCAGGTTAGGGATAGATGAATAAGTAACGGCTGGCGGGGTAAAGCCATATAACTCTCATAATTGTGTCCTATTTATTTCTGTTGTTTTGTATTGTATTTATTGTTATAAGAGAAAGAACCATTTGTTGGACTGAAAGGGGGAGCTGTTGGGGGGGGGAAGATATACCTTAAACTTAAAAAAAGTGGGGGAAAGGGTGGGAGGAATAGTGAGGGGATTGTGAATTGAGATGTAACTTGAAGAAATAAAAAATAAATTTAAAAAGAATCAAAAAAAATGACTACTTCAGTGGAAGGGGAGACTTGGGCTCCATTGGATAGTTTTGCTAAGGAAAGAGCTGAGAAAGGTGAGGTTATGAAAGATTTATGCCTGGAGAAATTGAGTCTATTGTCCCACTGGGAATGCAGAGGAAAAGAACAGATGATATTAAACCTTAGCTTTCTGCAGAAGGATTCCAATTCGACACTAGCTTGTAATTATTAGGGCTCTGCAGGCCTCTGCTTGTTCCACTGCATCCTATATTTTTGGCTGAATTGTTTAGCTCATCTGAAGTAAGAAAATGTGTAAAAAGGAAAAAAAAAACTCAATGAGTTTAATAATCTGTGGTTGGATTGACTGCCTTAGGAGAGGATTCTAAAAATACATAAATTATTTCAGGGTCACTTAAACTGCCTGCAAAGACTGTAGCTGTTGGTTAGCATAATGAATGTTGAAGCTAGCTCCAAAATGATTCCCCACCCCTATCTAGAAAAAAAAAAAAGAACGAACGCTTGCAGCTCCTGTGCATACATTTATTTATAAAGTGCTTAGAGAGCAGAATAGGCAGAAAGTGTGGAAAGCTACAGTCTGGTGAGCAAATCTCAGTGAGTTATTTCCTTGGGCTATAGGATTCCCCCTTCATGTCCTCTTAATGTAAATGTGAGCGTTTCCACCCTCCAAACCTCAGATGGCAATGTGGAGAGGTGTTGCACACACAGATTCTCAGACCACTGTCCATTTCAGATTAAATAGCAAATAGGCAATTGGAAGAAAAATGGAAATTTTAAACTTTATATTCAGAATGAAGAATTTTAGGCATTAGTTAGAAAACAAATAGTGCTTGTGAGGATGAAAGGGTGAGTCTTCTAAGTAGTGGGGCACAAAATTATTTAGTAGAGTTCAATTGTTAGTAGTGTTGGTCAGATTGATTTTATTTTGAATTCTTATTTTATCATTACTATTATTATTACTGTTTTGCTCAAGCCTAGGTATCCCATAGGAAATACCTATGGGCATGAAATTATCAAGTGTTGCACCTCTGAAATTCAGAATCAGCATTTTGAATACAAAAGTGTAATCAACCTACTTGTGCATACCAGATTATATAGGGATGCAAGTTTTGTTCTGGTCAATTCGTTCTGGGTTGTCTGTGTAGCATTGTGATGTCTCAGGGACTCAGAGATCTGTGTGACACTTCTCCCAAGGATGTCTTATTGAATTAGGAAGTGTCAGTCCTTTTTTTTTAAATTTCATCTGAATTTACAAAACATATTTCAATATAGCTATAGGGGAGAAAATATCTCAAAAGATCTTTAATGCTTTGTGGGCTTCTTAGTCACTTTTATATTTTTTCATATTGTGCCTGCCAATTGTATTCACATGCATATGGGGCATATGCATTTTTAGGCACACTTGCACAAATGTGTGAATGTGGTGGCCTTTGGATCCATGATGTATATATACTGGAGGAAGGTCTGTCTCTTGGTGAAATTGGAGCTTGTAGTTTCAACTAGACTGGCTAGTCAGTTTGTTCCAGGGATGCATTCTCTCTGCCCCCCTAAACTGAGATAACAGTGAGGCCAACATGCCCACCCAGATTTATTTCTTTCTATTTTAGGCAGGGTCTCATCACATAGCCCTGGCTGACCTGGAACTCACTTTGTAGAACAAGTTGGCATTGAATTCACAGAGAACCTTCTGCCTTCCACTCCCTAATGGTGAATCTAAAGATGCATGGCACAATATCCAGAACCACTCAAGTTTTATTGGATTCTGGGGAATCAAACTCTGACCATTATGATCTCAGGGCAACTGGCTTCTACTCCTTTGGCCCCTAGAGATGTCTTAAGAATGCATCTTATACCCTCGAACTCATTGGCACAGGTGACAACTTCCTGAACAGAACACCAACAGCTCAGGCTCTAAGACCAACAATCAGTAACTGGGACCTCATGAAACTGAAAATTTTCTGAAAGGCAGAAGACACTGTCATTCAAACAAAATGGCAGCCTACAGATTGGGAAAAAATCTTCACCAACCCCACATCTGACAGAGGGCTAATATCCAAAATCTACAAAGGACTGAAGAAATTAAATGCCAAGAAACCAAATAATCCAGTTAAAAAATGGGGAACAGAGCTAAACAGAGAATTCACAAAGGATGAATCCCTAATGGCTGAGAGACACTTGAAGAAATCTTCAGCATCCTTAATCATCAGAGAAATGCAACTCAAGATGACTCTAAGATTCCATCTCACACCTGTCAGAATGGCTAAGATCAAAAGCTCATATGACAGCACATGCTGGCCAGGGTGTGGAGAAAGGGGAGCCTTCCTCCATTGCTGGTGGGAGTGTAAGCTTGTACAACCACTATGGAAGTCAGTCTGGTGATATCTTAGAAAACTTGGAATAGCTCTCCCTCAAGACCCAGCCATACCAACTTCTGGGTATACATCCAAATGATTCCTCACCAAATAATACGGAAGTTTCCTCATCTATGTTCATAGCAGCCTTATTTGTAATAGCTAGAAACTGGAAACAACCCAGTTGTCCCTCAACTGAAGATTAGGTTAAAAAACCGTGGTACATCTATACAATGGAATACTACTCGGTTATCAAAAACAATGAAATTATGCAATTTGCAGCCAAATGGATGGAACGAGAGAAGGTCATCCTGAGTGAGCTAACCCAAACTCAGAAGGATGCACATGGCATCTATTCACTTATAGTTGGATTTCAGTCATATAGTACAGGATAACTATACTACAACAAATGCACCAAAGGGAAAATGAACAGACTTTGTTTCTTGTCAATGTGACACTTTGCCCTAGTGTTGCTGCCTTGTAGGCCCTCAGTGTATGAGGAGGATCTTGGCCCTCATATAACTACTTTACTGGAGTGGAGGACTGCTATGTAGGGACACTCCACTCCAGAGGAGTGGGCTGGAAATGATAGGGTTAGAGGGTGGGAGGGCGGGACTGGGAGGGTTGGAAAGAAGACACTGTGATGGAGATGTAACATGAAGTAATAAATAAATATTTAAAAAAGAATGCATCTTACTTTTGCTTACTCTATACTTGAAAGCCATTCTTTTGTTCTCAGGAATAACTTTCAGTTGAATATGAGGACACATTTGTTAAGGAGATAAGCATACCAGATTGCTTTAACTATATTCTCCTTTTTCTAAAAGGAATTATTCCAAACTCAGTTAGCTCTGAAGGAAAATGTTGCCCAAACAGAAGATCAAGTTTTAGTGAATTGGGATCATTGTAAATTAACAGCAGAGAGTTGACATGATCAAATCTGACCCCTTTTAAATCTTATTTTTAATAAATAAATTTATTTATTTGTTGCTTCAGGTTACATCTCCATCATATTGTCTTCTTTCCCCCCTTCCTAGCACCACCTTCCCACCCTCTACCCCCTAACCCTTCCATCCCACTCCTCTGGAGTGGAGTGTCCCTACATAACAGTCCCTCACTCCAGTTCAGAAGTCATATGAGGGCCAAGAGCCTTCTCATACACTCACTGGGGGCCTACAAGGCAGTACCACCAGTGAAAAGTGTCTCCTTGCCAGGGAGAGAAAACTAAAAAACAAACAAACAAACAACATTAAGGAAATATTTTTGTAAGGGAGTGCAACACTCAACTTAACTTGAAAATGTTTTAAATATTTCTATTATGCACATAGTTTCAAGGTTGTTCCCCTTTCATTTTCTCTGGCAATACAGAGACCTTTAATTTCTCCAACTATGGTCCCATTTTTCATTTAGGTCTCGTAAGGCTGCCTGACTTTGCATGTATTGGTCATCTTCATATCTTAATAAACCAAAAATTGAATTATATGCACTACCGGGCAAGCATGACATGACTTCTGCTAGCATATGTAAGGTGTGAAAACCTGGGGGGAAATACTATTCAATTGAAGTTCCACTTGAGGACTCTTCAGTGCTCAGAAATGAGTTCCATCCTAATGGCAGCAAGAGAGGTAGAATCAGAGAAAGGAGATCACCAATTTGAACCTAATTAAAAAGACTTGATAAAAATGCCAGAAATCCAGATGGTGAAGTCAGTTTCTTAGTGATGTGCTAGTTCAGTGCTGGGCTATGTTTAGCTGTTGGTACTCTATTAAGGTGGACTGATCATATCAGCAACAAAATCCCCAAACCTTTTTTAAAAACTGTTAGGATTGGCTTTTCAAGTTTCTCCATGCTTCTTTACCAAAATAGAAACAAATATAAAAATTCTCTACTTTAGTCAAATTCTGAAGCATGTCACAAATATCAAGCATTTGATTACTCTTGGATATCTCCACCACTCATTTGAAAATTGAATACTAACACCATTTTAAGAACAATGATGTAGCATTCATTGAGAAAATGGTTCCTCTTTCTTTCAAGAATCCAATAGATGATTACTCCAAAACAACACTTGGATTATACACTTAAAGAAATGATATCCAAATTTAACAAACAACTTTTTATTATTGTAAATACAAGTTGTAGTAGTTAGAAAGTTCATCTGATCAGACAATAATTCATGAACTTTTTAAGGAAATGTTTCAATGACATGTTTATGGGCAGCATCTCTATCAATAAAAAGGAAAACGATGAACTCATATGACCTGTCTCTATCCAGATAACATTGCCTTATCAATGAATGGTAAATAGAGACCCTTGAATGAATATTTGTTCATATGTATTGAATACTTTGAAGAACTGCACACAATCAGTAGCTGTCCTATCCATAAATAATAGTAGGGAATTTTCAGAAAAATGTAAGACTGTCATTGATGTCTAACTTTGTCTCTAGACATTAGTGTTGAAGCCTTGATTCACATTCATTTCTCATGCTCTTCCATTTGTTCCTCTCTGGTGTAACCATGTGATTTATAGGTAACTATGGCTCCAAAAATACCAGTATAGAGTAAATAGATCTTCCTTCTCCCAGCTCACAACAAATGTCTTAGATTTCTAGTCTTCCTTTTCCAAAGAGCTCAGAAGGAAGACATTGTGCTACCTAATTCATCTGCAGACCCCATAACAAGAAGTGGAGTGTGAGTTATACAACTAATGAGACTGGGCATATGCCAGGCTTTAGCAAGTAGAATGTTAACTCTCTGCCTCAAAATAGGACTCAGTCAGTACCACAATCTCTGATATCTGTAAAAAAGCCTTTCAAGACAATTTGGGTAATGGAATATTGTCAAATATATTTGTGACTATCCCATTCCCTAGTCCATATGAACCAAACATATGAACCTATCTGTAGTTTTCACACCTAAAACAAACTGATGACAACTGAAAACACTTGCCAAAGTGTTCTTCTTAAAAATTATTTTTAAAAATCAACTTACAAAGTGAGTTTTCTTTATGTCATTTTAAGAAGAAATTTATTTCATTTTTTGTGCAAAATGCTTACTTACATGTATAGACATATATTCATGTGGATACTGGGAGTGAAAGGGTACAGTGAAAACAAGGAGTGAGGGCATGGAGACAGGGAGATGGTACATCTCTATGTGCACCACTTACTTGTGTAGTGCCTGCAAAAGTCAGAAGAGGATATCAGGTCCCCTGGAACTGGAGTTACTGGTTGTGAGTCACTATGTGGGAACTGGGAATTAAACCTGGGTCCCCTGGGAGAGCATCCAGTGCTCTTTATTGCTAAGCCATCTCTCTAGGCCTCTTCTTATGGCATTTTCATACATACTTCATTTTGATTTATTCTTACTCCCTAACCTGACTCCTCTCCTTCTCCCATTTCCCTTTCTCCTTGCCCTCACTCCTTATTTTCACTGTACTCTTTCACTCCCGGTATCCATCTTTCTATTTCAATAGCTTGTGTGTTCTATTGTCTTCCCCAATCCTCTTCCTTGAGGCTACCCTTCTTTTTTCCCAACTTATGACTTATGGCTGTCTTTTTGGTTTTCTGGCACTGAAAAAAAAAGACAGCCTTTTCCATAAACAATGCTGGCAAAACTATAGAAGAATAAAATTAAATCAATATTCTTCACCCTGCAAAAAAAATCAATTTAAAGTCCCTTCATTTAAAACTGGAGACAATGCAACTACTAAACAATGTAAATATAGGTAAAGTATTTACTATAACACTTAGAGTAGGAGAAATAGTACAAATTACATGAAATTGAAAGACTACAGTAAAGAAAATTATCATTATAAGGAAAGGATAGCCTATAAAATGGAAAAAAGTAGCTTTACCAACTACACATCAAACAGTGGATTAAAATAATGGTTCTCAACCTTCCTAATGCTGTGACCCTTTAATACATACAGTTCCTCATGTTGTGGTGCCTCATGTTTTGTTGCTATTTCATAAATGTAATTTTGCTATTATTAAGACTCATAATGTAAATATCTGAGTTTTCTGATGGCCTTAGACAACCCTGGGAAAGGGTCCTTTTATCCCAGAGGGGTTGAGACCCGCAGGGTGAGAACCAGTAGATTATATAAGTAATTGCAAAAACTAAGTAACAGCAAAATAAAATCATCCAATCGGTGAGTGGATTAATGAGATGAATAAACAAGTCTCAAAGAAAAGAAAGAAATACAAATGGCCAATAAATATTTTTTAAAGTGTTCAACATCCATACCCATTAGGGAAATGCAATGCATATTAAAACCACCTTGAAATTCTTTCTTACCTCATCCAGTGTGAGAAAACTACCATCAAGAAAAAAATGACAACAGATGGTGGTAAGGGGGTTTTGAAAGCAGAGCTTTTATTTACTGTTGTTGGGAACAGCCACTATGGAAGCCAGTGTAGAAGTTTAAAAAAAATGTAGAACTAGATTGTTGATTTAGCCACACTACTCCTGGATGTATACCTGAAACACCCTGTATTCTGCCACAGAGATAATTACAAATCCGTATTTACTATTTCTCTTTTCACAATAGTAAGAAAATAGAATTGATACATGAATGGATAATGAAAATGTGATACATATCTGTATATATGAGAAATTTTTATTTAACTGTGAGGGAAAACTAAATTAAGAAACTTGCAGGAAAAAGGACAGAATGAAGAAAAATTATATTAAGCAAGATAACCCATAATCAGAAAGACACATATTATTTCTTCTCTCTCATATATAGACCCTGTCCTATAAGTGTTAAAGTATTTACTGTTGGATTCATTAAAACTTTGCTCTTTTTGCAAGTACTCTCCACCATAGCCAGTATTCCAAGTATAATTTTTTATGTATCTTTGTTTTCATATGTTGGTTAGACTTTTTGTAGTTGAATATTTGATTCCACTTATTTAGAATGTGGTACAATTAGCCAAACAGCTAATCATGGGTTCATGATTGAACAAATTTATACATGGAGTATTATTTCTGAATTGATGATTGATGTGGGCTAGTCCAGTTCACTGTGAACAGTAGCAAACCTCGGCTGGTGGTTATGAGTGCTATAAGAAAGCAGGATGAGCAAGTCACAAGGAGTTAGCCAGTAGGCAGTGTTCTTTCATTGATTCAGCTTCAGTTCCTGCCTCCATGTTCCTACTCTGCTTCAGTCCCTGCCCTGACTTCCTTTGATGAGAGAATATGATGTGGAAGTATAAGTAGAATAAACTCTTTCTTCCTCAAGTTGTTTATGATCATAGTGTTTTATCACAACAATAAAATCCCTAAAAACTAAAACAGAATTTGGTACCAGAAGTATCAGAGCCCTGGGATATCTACCAATGAGAACTACAAACAGGAAGTATAATGAGCTTAAAAAAAAAAGATTCAAACAGCAAAGCCAGAAGGGTGGAACCATCTAAGCTTTCTACCCTTGGAGATGGAACTGCAGGATTTGGAATTTGCCTTGCAGGTTTTGGTCTTGCTTTGGTCCATTATTTCATTATGGTGCTATTCCTCCCTTTTGGAATGGAGATATTCAGTAACACTGTATGTTGGAAGTATATAATTTGATGCTTGGCTTTACAGGAAGGTACAATCAATGGATTGCTTTGAGTCTCAGAAGATACTTGGACTTTTAAATTGAGATAAGAACTGAAAGACTATGGTGACTTTTGAAGTAGGACTAAGTGCATTTTGCATTATAATACACCACAAGCTTATGGGGTCATGAGAGTGTAATGTTTTATTTTCAATGAGAATGATGGCCCTCAAAGGCTCACATATTTCAGTACTTTTCCCCAGTTGGTAGAACTGTTTGGGAAGTATTAGGAAACGTAAATTGGTTGGAAGAGATGTTTTACTTGTGCCTGACTTTGAGGTCTCAAGAAACAACTCTTCTCAATCTTCCTCATGGTTTTTGTTTCAAAATGTGAGCTCTTAGATTCTGCTCCAGTCATCTGCTGTCAAGTCATCATGGACTCTAACCCTCTGAAACCATAAATTCAATGAGATCCTTTCTTTTATATATTGCTTTGATCTTAGTGTTTTGTCATAGCTGTTGAACAGTAACTAAGACACCACTAAAAGACTGTGTGAGGCACATTCCAATCCATCCCCTCCCGACTCTCCATCATGTCCCAGGCATTCAGTTATCTGCTTTCTATTCCTCAAGATTAATGTGTATTTTCTAGAGTTCTATAAAAACAAAGCCATACAATATGTCAACTTCTTCACTGGTTTCTGTCATCCAACATAGTTGCTTTCTGAATCATTAGTTTTGTTGGCCTTAGCAACAGTTCTTTTTTTTTTAATTACTGAATAGTATTCTATGTTCATATCACATTGTATTTATTGACTCACTAAAGGACAAGAGCAGCCTCAATATTTTTACTACAACTAAAGCTTCTATTAACACTGTAGGTAGGTGTCTATGAATACGTGTTTACATTGTTCTTGGGTAATTAAGTATAAAATTGTTGAATTACAATATGTGCCTTTAAAAATATATATCATAAGATTGTAATTTTATATGTAAAAGACATTTTATATTCCTATTAGCAATCAACGAGAATTCTAGTTGTATCACATCACTAACATTTTGAATTGTTGACATTTTTATTTTATTTGCATGAGTCATTTTAATAGTAAATGACTACAGCTTAATTTGTATTTCCTTAATGACTGATATATTGAAATTGCATCATATGTTGTCCTTTGTATCATATTTATTTTGAGTAAGAATTTTCTTTGCTGTTTTTTGAACAAGATTTTTATATTTTTGAGTTGCATATGAAAGCCTGGTAACTACTTAATACTGTGATATATTTTTCTGTGTGGCATGCAGGTTTTTATTTTATTAAAGGTTTGTTTGAAATAACAATATTTTTATTTTGATGCGACTAATACATTTTTGTAGTTATTACTACCTGTGGCTCTTCAAAAGCATTTTGTAGAGACTGTACTCAAAAATATTTATTTTATAATAAAGCATAGTACCTTTTTTCTAAAAGTTGTACGGATATGCTATTATTAACTTAGAAAATCTTTTTATTGTAAATATTAACACATATTAATTATAAAGGGTAACATGATGTCTTCCAAGTCCACTCACCTTCCTAAAAAGAAAATAACTTTGTTCTTCTTATGACTATATAGTAGTCTATTATATATATACAACACATTTTCTACTTTCAATATTTTATAGTTAAGGCTTTGGTTTATTTTACTGATTTTTTTGCCATAAATGGATAACATTCATATTTTTTCTATTTGCAATTATTCCAGGAAAATTTGTTGAAATGATTTTTTTTCTTCCCTTGGAATGCCTTGACAATCTTATTGAAAAAGTTTTAATCTGATATATAACCTATTTCTGTTCTTGTTGCATTGGTCAGATTCTATTGTTTAATTCATATAATCTTCAAGTACTACTGGTCTATAATGAATATTGCAATCTAGTATAGTAAACCCAACTTTTTTCTTCATTTTCTGATATTTTTATTGTTATTGACTTATAATTAAATTGTGGTCAGATAATATACTCTGTATAATTTAAAAGACTTTTATACACATTAAGATCTAATTTATGGTTATTCAGATCCTTATTATTTTGGCAGGTATACTACGGTTATGGAAATAAATGTATGCTTCATGATATAATAATCTATAATTATCTATAAATATCAAGTAATTCACCCTTGCTGCTAGTGTTGCTATCTTTTACATTTATGGCTTATTTTTGGATAGATATCTTAGAAATTATGGTCTAGTCTTCTACTATGAGTTTGGAATTTTGTTTCTTCTTTTACTTCTTTTATTGCTTCATAGAGTTTGAAGTTTCATTATCAAGCGCATGTATATTTGTGCTTGTTTTCAAGTCAAACTAATTGTATTACTATTACAAAATGTTCTTCTTTAGCTTTTGAAATACCTTATATCTTAAAGTTTCAATTAACAGGTATTGGTACAGCTTCCATGGCATCCTTAGGCCTCCCATTTGAAAAATATATCAATCAATTTTTCCCATATATTTATCTTGTATTTACTGTATGCCCATTATGAATTGGTTATATTTGAATCATGATGTTTTTACATTTTTGACATTTACTTTTAAGTATATATCTGTTATTTAATGTAATTATCAATATGCTTGTCTTTAGGATTATGACCTTGGTATTTGTTTTTATTATTCCTTCTTAATTTTATATTTATATTTTCTCTATCTTGTTATCTTTTAGATTACTTGAACATATTTTAGAATTTGATATTATTTCATTTATTATTTAACCTATACCCTTTGTGCCCTCCCACAGTAATTTCATTAGAGCTTATAGCCGAACATTTTGATGTTAATAGTATCTTAAAGACTAACATTATACAGTTTATATAAAGTACAGAAATCCTATGAATCCCAAGCCCTAAGCAAAAGAGGTTTAGGGTAGTGGACTTGGTGAGAAGTGATGGGAGGAGCCACAGGTAGAGTGAGACTGGTCCTGGGTTTCTTTGAGACCTGACACTATGTGATGTAAGCCTTCATTGCTAAGGATCTCAGGTTCTGACAGGCCAAGGTCAGGCCAAGTCTACAACCAAGACTCAGGCTCAGACAGCAGCTATGCTTCCAGCTCCATCTTCACGTTCTGCTCCATCTTAGGCTCTGGTGCTCAGAGACATATAGGCCCTTATGTAATTCCCAAAGGAAAGCTTGTTCCTTTTGATTTTATGACATAAGCAAACATTGGTATGACCTTTGGGGTTCTAAGAGCTATTTACATAAATGAATTTGAGGATGAAGAAAAATTATGTATTTCATGGAACCTAAGGAAAAAATGTTCTTTTGTTTTCATTTAAATGATTAATTTTGTGAAAAACAAAATCTCTAGATCTGCTGCTGACTCACAGCACAGTCCTCTTTTGTCTGCAAATGTATAATTTGTTCATTGCTGATCACTTTCTCCAAACTTTGACTTCTTTCTGAAATCTACAAGCTTTTACTTTATGGTTTTTAATTTGTCACAGGATAATTTTTTAAGAGCTTACTCATTCATACTGGAAGTAAGAGTCTCATTAATATGTTTTTTAAAATATTTAAAATATGAGTAAGTGTTTATGCAGTAATGCTAAGTAAAAAAACGACAAACAGAATGTGTTCCAGTTTTAGAAACAAAAGAAGTACTTAAATGTTTGCACTCTATAAATGTGAAGAAATTTGTCTAAATATTAATAGAGATTATTTCCTGTTGGATGGATTATAGATGATTTTTATCTTATTCTTTAGAACTTGCCATAGTTATATTCTTAAGAATAACACATTTAGTTTTTATGATAAAAATAATAAAATTGATTTAAAAAGATGTTGGAAAGCAGTGAATGCATAATTAATAAATGAATCATAGATGCAACAAATCCTCTAGCAGTTCAGGGAAGGAAATGATTATCTGGATCAGAAGTCCAGAATGTTATAGGCATGGATTTGAGTGTAGAGGACAGCCACTGGAGTTTCCAGGTTCTTGGCCTCTTTGCAATGAATTGTGCAGAGAAACAGTGATAATTACTGGAAAGGAGAGAATTTATTAAAGGAGATATACCAGAGCTGGCATGTGGCCTGATTCCAAGGGAAAGAAAGGAGGGGGAGAGCTGCATGACCTTTTATGGGTCACTTGCATGGTAGCAATCTCTCTAAAGGTTATACAGTGAGGGGGATTTTTAGATCATGCTCTTGGTTGCATGAAACCTGTGTGGCTAAAGACCTCTACTTTTTTCCATCCTGATGGTTTTCATATGTTAAACTTTGGAATAAGTCTCTCCACTCTGCATTCTTCTCTTACCTCAATTCCTCAGTGAAAATGTTGCTCCCAAAAATCATTTGGCTTGCAGAAGAGTGATAATGCATCTTCTATAGCTGTTTCCATGCTGACAAAGAGCAGAGGCCCTGCCTGAAAAAGAACATATAGCTTTCTTTCTATTCTGTCTATGGACTAGAGAAGAGGCTCCATTTCGTTTTCTGGGTCAGTCATTTGTTGGTTGCCTTGGATATTGGCACTTTTTAAAAAAATCTTTTTTATTTATTAATTTTTTTTTGAATTTCACATCATGCACCCTGATCCCATTCATCTCCCACTTCCCTTCAGACCCTCCCTCCACCCTTGCAACCTCTCCCAACAGAAAAGAAATCATTTTGGAAGTTATATTGTGTCACAGTGTGTTCCACAATAGTCCCTTTTGTTCACACATTTTTTGCTTGCAAATGTTCATTAAAATTGCTCCTTGGTCTTTTACGAGTCCTCTGGTTTCTGTTACTTTGTCATTACTGGAACATCACTGGGACTCCTCTCAGATATTCTGTTGTTGCCTTGTGTCATGGAGATCTTGTACTTATGGGTCTGTAGAACTGGCCTCTTCATGCCCACCAGCAATTTGTCCATGGAATGGGGGCAGGCCAATTCAAAGTACTGGTTCTGGGTCTGGAACCCCACATCCAGGGCCAGCAATACTATGCTGCTGGGCAAGGTGAAGAGCCTACTCTCCCAAGTGCTGTAGAGTGTGAAGGTCAAGGACAGCTCTCCTGCTCTTATGGCTGCATGGGGTCCGATATCCTGTCTGCCACTTGTGGTGAGGGCAAAAGGGAGCGGAGGGGCTCTCTCCCTTGCTAACACCACTGATAAGCAGACAAAAGGCAGGGCTGGCTCTCCCACACTCACATTCTTGGTCCCAGCTCAACCACAACCTCCACATCCAGGGCCAGATGTACTGTGCTGCTCAAATTAGGTGCAGGGCCTGCTCTCCGAAGTGTTGCAGTTGTTAAAGAACAAAGAGGCCCAGGTCTCCAACCTGCTTCAAGTGATGAGGGGTGAGGAAGAGGAAGGTATCTCTCCCTCATCCAGGCTACCACAGGAAGATAAGTGGTAGGGCCAGCTCTCCCAAGCTCAAATTCTCAGGGCCAGCTCACTCCAAACTCCTAAAATATGCAGGACCTGCTCTCCTGAGTACTGCAGTTGTCTGGAGGCAGGATCAGCTCTCCTGCTCTCATGCCTTTAGGGCTAGTTCTCCCATAATGCCCAGGTGTGGGGTGGGCCAGTTCTGCACAGCCTTCAGACATCATCATGTTCCCAGGTTGCATCCTAGGCCAGATATATCCACTTGGCTTTTTCTGGTAGCCGTCCCCTGCTGCTGCAGGGACATGGACCAGATATGGCCCCTGGTGGCAGTAGAGGCCAGGACCCCACCATGGTCCTAGGTGGCATCACTGGCTACTCCCATCAGGTCGTTCCTCATTACTCTCAAGCCTCCAGTTCTGTCTTTTCGTTGTGCCCACACCCTTCTGTTTCTCTTTTTCTTCCATTTATCTACCACTTACTTGCTTCTTTTAGTGATGCCAAGGGTCTCTGAGTGTCTGTCTGGACTTGTCTCAGGAGTACTATGCCCTACTTGTGCATTGCTCATTATGGCACCTGCCAGGGGTTATCTCTAGTATGGTCTGATCTCTCCAGGCCTTTGTGGCACCAGACTGGTGTTCAGATTAGGCTAGTTCTCTTTCCAGGTCCCATGGTACCAGTCTTGGTCATTCTTGCTCCTTACCCAGCTCTCCCCAGTGGTCATTTGTCTGAGGTCCCTGGTGCCAGGCAGGGTTCTTCCAGTCTCTGACTTCTTCTCCTTGGAGCCATCTGGTGTTTGACTGGTGCTGGACTGGTAGTTGTTACAGGCTAGCTCCCTATCTGGGACCCCTGGTGCTGAACTGGTAGTGGTTTCAGGCTTGCTTTTTTCAGGAAATGTTAGGCTACTCTTCATTCAGTTGTTCATAGGTCAGAACACTGAATGTAAATATAGCCTCTCTCCTCTCTGCCACCTACCGATGTACATATAACACAGCAGCCATATCTGTAATGCCTCTAGGGGCATGGTGTTGGCACTTTTATTTGTAGTAGTTGTTAGAGTCTAGAAGATATAAAACAAGTTACTAGGTTTAGGATACAAAGAGCAAAAGCACAAGTTAGTAAAATGTGACTGTTGCTGCTACTTTCTTATAGCCTGCTCCTCATGGATCCAAAGAGAATGACTAGTCATAACTTTTATAGATATTAGAGATTATACATGGGTATATCTTAATTATTTTATATTTATGTGTGCATGTCTATATGAATGTATGTCACTTGTGTCCAAAAGCCTATGGAGTCCATAAGAGCACATTAGATACACTGCACTTGAGTTACAGGCATTTGGGAGCCAATGTAGGACTGGGAACTGAAATCAGGTCTTGTGGAAGAGCAGCAAGAACTCCTATCAAGTGACCTCTCTATTTCCCAAGGATTGAGTATATATTAATCATATTTAATTTTATAAATTTATGTACAAATTTTGTGAATTATTAACCCAAAAGCAATATATTCTGCTAAACATTACATAAATTCCTCCTGCTTTGGCTGCCAAAATATCTAAAGCCTTTCAATTCTACAGGAACATTTATTAGAAAGGTTAAGACTTTCCTGTTGTGCCTTGATAGCAATTAGAGTGGCCTCCCATGTTTGTTGTTAGTGCCAAGGACAGGTTTTAGACTGACCTTTTTTAATTAAAACTCCTGTAGGTGTGAATAAACCTCTGAATATGCTCCAAATCCATCATGATGGTTCTAACACTGGGTTGTCAGTATTTAAGCCACAAAACTCAGGATTCCTTCATAACTCTGGGGCTATATCTGTTCTTTTTCTATAGGAGGCTATATCTGGGAAGATTGAAGAAAAGACTCCAACTTGGTAATATATCCAGAAGTTGGGAATTATCTCATATATTTTGGTAAGTCTGGGAATGTAGACATATTGATACATTAACCTCATCATGTCTGGGGCAAGACAAAAAGTATTCAGTGTCCTGTAAGCTTATAGCAATAGCTGACTCCTGAACCCTAACACACACACAAACACACACACACACACACACACACACACACACACACACACACACACACATATATATAAATATATATATATATATACATATATAGATATATATGTATATGTATATATATATATGTTATAGATATGGAAACATTTTAAGGTGTGAGAGAGGAATGCTATATTTCCTAATATACAACAGATGATGCATATTTTCCAGATAATTATTATGTACATACCCAAAAAGAGAAGAGATGTTAACTGGGGGAAGGTCTTGCTGGGTCACATTCAGAGTGAGTGACAAAGATGAGAAGATTGAAATGTGGAAAATATAATGAGTAGCCTTTGCTCTGATAGTATGGAAACAAAACATCATTATCTGACAGATGTATGCAAAAGGCTTGTCTCTAGTACCAGTTATTAATAAGGTGGAGTCATGATAGTGTTTACTAGGAGAGTAGTAGTTAAACATTCTGTTGGTCTGGGACACAGAAAATAATTAAAAGTATTTACGGTCTGAGTCTCCACCACTCTGGTTTCCAGTGTCGTTCTTCTTTTCCTTCTTATACAAATCACTCACTGATAGTGCAAAGGGAACATTTAGTATCCCTATAAATGGGTCAGTTCCATTCAAAGGTGAAACTTACCTTTTCATGAAGGAAATTTATGTGACCTTCTGACTCCAAGATGTATCCAATCCTTCAAATTTGGATACTTAGTTTTTTGGGCTGCTTCTCATCTTACTGTTGATGGCTTAATATATGGGTTGCACTAGAAAGACACAGAGACGGCCTTGGTATGGGCCATTTTCTCCACACTGATCAGAAGGCTTCCAAAGATAGTTGTTG
Source organism: Lophiomys imhausi (assembly GCA_907164525.1). Classification (NCBI taxonomy): domain Eukaryota; kingdom Metazoa; phylum Chordata; class Mammalia; order Rodentia; family Muridae; genus Lophiomys; species Lophiomys imhausi. The sequence goes on from CAJQZJ010001285.1 coordinate 974,719, forward strand.
CTATAGTTGTTACAGCTTTAGGTAAACCCAGCAGTCCGAGGAAGTGGTGAGGGCAGCAACTTTTTTAAAGTAGAAAACTTTGGATGTTGGTGGTGTTTTGAGTAAGAATGGGCCCCATAGGCTAATATATTTGAATGCTTTGTTCCTAATTGGTGGATTGTTTAGGAAAGATTAGGAGGTTTGGCCTTGTTGGAGAAGATGTGTCTGTGGGATTGGGCTTTGAATTTCAAAAGCTTTCATGAAGCCCAGTCTCTCTTTATCTGCTGCTTGTGGGTTAGATGTAAGCTCTAAGATACTGTTCTATCACTGAGTCTGCCTTCTGTTGTAATCCCCACCATTATTGTCAGGGTCTCACCCTCTGAAACTATAAGCAAGCCCTCAATTAGATTCTTTATTTTATATGTTGTCTTTATCATAGTATCTCTTCATTGCAATAGATCTACGCACTAAGACAAACTTTATTCTTGTAAAATGGGGAGGGGAAATTAAAGTATTGCATCATATAATCACTCTCAGAATCTAAGCTTAGATACAGTGTGAAGAAGGGACTTCCATGTAATACTTTGTAGGAACTGAGATTGGTGTTAGATTTCAGAGCTGTTCTCATTAGGGTGATGGGCAAAACTTTTAGCCATTTTTAGTGTTTTGCTAGTTTAAACCTTGCCTGATTATGATGGCCATCAAGCATAGTGACATATTTTATTCATAGGTCTCTAAATACAGATTAAAAGTTGGTAAAGTAATGTAAAGGATGGCCCATTGTCACAGTGTAATGAGTAAGGGAAGCCAAATCTTGGGATAAATTCCTTCAGAAAGACCTGTTTATTTCTAGTAGAGTGGAACATTTATACACCAGCAAAGGAACCAAAAACCACCAGCAGACACTTTATGCTGGTATAAGGGGGCATCTGAGTGAAGTCAGTTGGCAAATCCTCACCTTGATATGCACCTCTCCTCTGGACTGATTCAAAGAGTGGGAGAGGAATGGAATGGCCAGGGTTATTAGTTGTGCATACCGTGTAGCCTAACAAATACTCTTTCTTAAATTATATTCCTTTATTTTTATGTTTATTTGTTACTTAAGGTTACACCTCCATCACAGTACCCTCTTTCCACCCCTCACAGTCCTGCCCTCCCACCCTCTACCCCCTATCCCTTCCATACCTCTCCTCCAGAATGGAGTGTCTCTACATATCAGTCCCCCGCCCCAGTTCAGCAGTCATATGGAGGCCAAAAGCCTCCTCATACACTGGGGGACTACAAGGCAGCACAACTAGGGCAAAGTGTCTCATTGACAGTAAAAATGTCTATGTTCCTGTTCCCTTTGGTGCATTGGCTGTAGTATAGCTATCCTGTACTATACGGCTAAAATATGATTATAAGTGAATAGATGCCATGTGCATCCTTCTGAGTCTGAGTTAGCTCACTCAGGATGAGCTTCTCTAGTTCCATCCATTTGGCTGCAAATTGTGTGATTTCCTTGTTTCTGATAGCTGAGTAGTATTCCATTGTGTAGATGTACCACAGTCTTTTTTTTTTTATCCATTCCTCCATTGAAGGACATCTGGGGTTTTTTCCCCAGTTTCTAGCTATTACAAATAAGACTGCTATGAACACACATGAGGAAAAGTCTTTGTGGTTTGGTGCGGAATCATTTGGATGTATACCCAGAAGTGGTATGGCTGGGTCTTGAGGTAGGGCTATTCCAAGTTTTCTAAGATATAGCCAGACTGATTTCCATAGTGGTTGTATAAGCCTGCACTCCCACTAGCAATGGAGAAGTGTTCCTCTTTCTCCACAACCTCGCCAGCATGTGGTGTCATTTGAGTTTTTGATCTTAGCCATTCTGACAGGTGTGAGTTGGAATCTCAGAGTCGTCTTGAGTTGCATTTCTCTGACAAATACTCTTTATACTGTCAGTTAGCTCCTGTTCTAGGAACAGCCAACTCACCATTTCTAGGGTGGCATTTCTCCATAAGTGAAATGAGTCATGTATTTCATTAATTCTTTTCCACTTACTGCTTAAGGTGTTTTATTCCTCACATAGACTCATGATCCTCTTCAGCTACCACCTTGCTCTAGATTACATTATCCCTTTTGTAGCATATACTTTGGTTTTAGATCATTCACCTTTGGAGGGAACAGTGCTATAACTTTGGGATATTTTTAAAACTGGCTATTTTACTTCTCTACCACCCTGACATGTGAGATATTTCCTTTGGTAACCCTTGGTGTGAATGACTGTTTTAGGTTTATACTGTTGTTGTGATAAATAAAATGAATAAAATCAGCTTGGTAGAGTAAAGAGTTTATCTTAGCCCATCACTCAAGGAAATCAGTGTAAGAACTCAAGGCAGGAACACGAAGTAGACACCATGGAGGATAGTCATTTACAATGTAGGTATACTTTGTTAAGGTCATCAGACTGGCCTTTCATATAAAAGTAGAAGAGGCTAATGGAGACGCCTCAATCTCTTTTCTCTGTCTGCCCATTACATATCTTTCCTTATGATCTCCACTAGAGGCTAATTATTCCTATCTATAGACCACATTTCCACTTGATTTTCCAGGGACTTCTCATTTAAATCATCCCCATTGTCAAAAGAGGAGGGGATGTTCTTAGTATACAAGTGTGTCAGATCAGAAATTTCAGGGATATAAGTGAGGCAAGACTTAGGTGTCTTAAGTTTGATAGTTATGGACTATCTACTTCCAGTTAACATACAGGCCCCATCAGTTATAGCATTTTTTAAAGCTTCCCTAGCTTTTAGATAGGGGAGCCACTGAAGGTACAACATCTAATTTCTTTTGAAAACATATGCTAAAGTTCTCAGTTCTGTCCCTAAGCAGAGTTAATACCCAAGAACATGGCCTTTTTTGCCACAATTAAAAAGAAGAATCTTTCAATACTGGAAATACAGGGTGCTGAGGTTTCTATGAGACTCAGTTCTATGTGATTTAAGGATTATTCTAGGTAATCATCCCAGTTAAAGAACCCAGAACTAGGAATATGGTTCAGTTGGGTACTTGATAGCCTTATAGAGAGATGTGTGCATTAATCAAAAATTGAGAATCCAGATATGACAAAATCCAGTCATCACCCAAAGGATCAAACCTGTATCTTTATCTTTGGTAAAATTAGTTTGAAGATGACTCTATCTAGATCTGGAGAAACTGGTGTGCCCTAGGAGTCAACATATATCCCAAATATTGCACTTTTCTGGGCCTTTTACTGGTAGATCAGGTAGCCTTTAGAGGCAAGAAGGTTTAAAACTCTGGTAGTATTTTGGTTTGAGCTTTTCCTAATAGGGGTGCAAACATGAAAATATCATCTGCATATTGTAGAATGCCTCCATTGGGAAAAACTACATTTTAAAGTTCTTTTTACAGTGATTTAGCACTGTCAATAGAACAAAATGGCAGCTCATAGATTGGGAAAAGATCTTCATTAATCTCACATCTGACAGAAGGCTAATACCCAAAATATATAAAGAACTCAAGAAATTAAGCACCAACAAACCAAAAAAAATCCAATGAAAAAATGGGGTACAGAGATAAACTGAGAATTCACTACAGAGGAATATCTAGTGGCACTGGCAGGAGTACAGGGAAAGGTGGGAGGGTGGGACTGGGAGGAGGGAAGGGAGGGGGTTGCAATTAATATGTAAAATAAACAAATTTTTTAAAAAGACAAAAAAAAATCTTGAGTGTACTTCACCATCTGGGACATTCATGAATCTAGGGACACTGTGAAATTACAAGACTGCCCCTAGGAAGTTCAATAAATATTTTCCCAAAAGACAAGAAGGGCACTTGGGATTAGGCAGTGATACATACTGGCCTTCAAATTAACATCGTACTGGAGGAGCAAAGTACTGTCTTTGGGAGAGTCCTTCTACCTCTACTATATCTATAAATTAGTGGGAAAATTCCAGCAAATTAGGGAAGGAATCAATAATTGGTCCAAGTATCCATAAGATTAATTTTCTTAAGATCCAAGTCTAAAGTACCCTGAGCTCCTTCTCCTGATATCCCAATGTCAGGAATTGAAACTAGCCTGTTTCCTGAGAATCCTTAGTCCTGTAAAGTAGTCATAATATTGAGCATTAGCTTCTTCTACTCTGAGTATGAGGCTAATCCACATTTCAATGTCAGGCCTTATATTTTCACACATAAGACATGGTTAGAGTGGCTGGGGTGGGGAGTTATAATCGTATGCCAAGTGGAATGGAATTTTGTCCATCAGGACTGATTTTGACTTTCTAATCTCTGAGGTATATTAATGAGGATCTTTTGGTGGATAGTCTGGCCAATATCATGTTCAAATTTAAATGCAATCGTAAGGGTCGTTTTCTCTCCTCTCCTCTTTTCCAAATGATCTTTCTCTGGAGGCCTTTTTAAAAAAAATAGATAATGTCCAACAGTTGAGCCTGAGGGATTAGGGGTCTCATCTGTAGCTTCAGAAGCTTTCTATGGGTAACAGAGAATAATGAAATGCTGACCTGGAAAGGCTTGTCTTTCTGCAGATAAGAGATTCAGGTTGGTAAATTTTCTAAATGCCTTACTTAACTTATTGAAAAATAAGACATGGTTTTCTCCACTTTCTTGAGTGAACTCTCTGACTTATAAGAGTTAACAAATCTTAATGCATTTTCCTTTGTGTAATAAGACTTTCTATTCTCACTCTACACCTTGGTCTCCCTGCTGTTATAATTATAATAAGTGGGCTTTTGATCTTGGATGACCTGTGTTTTTGGCTGATAGGCATTAGGGCATTGACTAAGTAACTTGTCTGTATGTTGTTTAGCCTCCTTGGAGGTCCTTTCATTTTCTCCAGGGGGTACAGCAAGTAGTTGAGACTAAGTGCAAGTTCTTCCATGTAAGTTCAAGAGTGAAAGTTATTGTCTAAAAGTTACTGATAAATCTGGAGGGGTCCTCAGAAGTTTCTGAGTTTCTCTTGCATTATTGGACATCCATGGTTGAAAAAGTAACATCATCATGTGTTGTACTGAAGGGACAGCATTTTCTTTAAGGAGTTCTGTAGATCTTGGACAGGACAGTTGATAGAAGCTGTGCTTTGTATGTGTGCAATGTTGCTTTCCCTTTTTTAAAATGGTTACTTGGGGCTAATGGAAGAAGTAGAATTGGGATGGAGCTCTGTGAAATGGGAGAAGATACTTTCTTTGGGCCCTATTGCTTCTTGTTTATCATTTGAAAAATAAAATTTGCACAGAAATGGATCATTTAAGATATCAGTGTTTCTCTCTTTTTGGTTTGCTCTTTGCACATCTGGCTTTTCTAGTAGAGAGCCACAAAAACCTGAACATAAGAGAGTTCATACCATTTTCCTTTATTTCTATAAAACAGATCAACCTGCAGGATGGCATTATAATTTAAGCTTCTACCTTTGGCCAAATTTCCCCATCACTTAGACTGTATTGAGGCCATGTAGTATTATAATAAAGTATTAGCCTCTTTTTTTTTTAGGTTCTCAGGATAAAACTTGAGTTAAGAGATGTCTTATAGCTAACCCCAAGGCAGGGAAGGTGCTTATGAAACAATTGCTAACAAGATTCCAAGGAGGCACTTAGTGGTTTGTATAAGTGTGTACATTTGTAAGAGATGATTAGATTGTGTGCAGATATGGGACATAGCCACTTTTCAAGGAGTGGCTCAGGCAGCATCCCTTAAAGAATTATATGACCTGAGGGGGAAAATGGTGCCCGTTATACAAGTTGAAAATTGAGACATTTTAGACACAAGTGTTCCATAGAAACTTCAAATTAAAAAAAAAAATAAGAGGGCTCCAGTACCCCACAGCCATTGGCCTGTGACATCAGATAGGAGTATACTTGGCTGATTATGAGTGCTGATTAGAAATGGATATTCATGGACAATCTCTGGCAAAGGCTGGGAAATGGCTGATGGTGTCCTTCCAGGTCCTGTCAAACAGTAGGAGATATCATTATGTAGGGCTTTATTAACTAACAGGACAAATCAAAGATCTTCAGCCACCAAAATGCACCTTCATCAGCTCTATTGGACAACCTCAAACATTGAAAGAGTAGACCCCATTTCCACCACCTGACTTATACAAACCCTTAACATGATCCTCTAAGCTTTCCCTATCATGATATATGGGTCCTTGCATCTAAGGCCAGTAAGACTTATTTTAGGAAGAGGCAGACAGAGCATACAGGGACTACAGGTTCATCATGGATAGTACATGGAAATTATATAGGGGACATTGAGTTCCTGACTCAATTGCCCCAAATTTATCTTGATATTACAATTAAATGAAAAATTACTGGTGATATTCTCCAATGTTAAAGGAGAAAAGATTCTCATGACTCAGCCCTGTAAAGATGGAAGTCTTGGGTCCTGAAATTGTGCTTATCAGGTACAAAGAGTAATGGAGAATCACCCAGAAATGAAGCTGTACTTAGTGATAAAGCTTTCCTTGGGCTTCCTAACTGTGGGATCTATATGTCCATAATTGCAGAAAGACATTGATGCTCTCACATGGCTATTTCACTCAGCTGCTGGTGATCTAGAGGGAGTCAGTGAGGCATAGGCACCATGGCAAAGTTCTGCCATGATTAGTTAACAGGATGCCAAAGGTCATTAAGGTGTCTTTGGAACATATGTCCTACCCAATATGCCTTTATATTTAAGGGGCCAAGATATTTTGAGACAAATGGAAGTTCTATTATATAGCTGGAAGCATACTGTCTGTCATCAGTTGCTACACAGGGAACTTAAGTCATTAGAGTTTAGATAAAACTCAACAAGGTATAATATGCCCACAAATCCTTAGGGTAACTATAAAATATATCTGTGGGGTATCCCATGACTGATCATTTTTCTAGTGACCATGGTTGATGCTACAAGGCATCCATCACAGTAATGTGCCTTCTGGACCACTTGACTATCAGAGAAACTGGTCTGGGTAGATCAGTGGTTGTTCCTGGGAGAAGAATTGGCTGTCAATGCTGGCTTTTGGAGGAAAGAATTATACATTGGAAACATAGGACCATCTACTAGTCTTTGGGACACCCTTATCTTTGTCATAAAAAAGAAACCAGCTAAATGGAGGCTGTTGGAAGAATTAAGTGCTATAAATAGAGTCCTGCAGGCAACGGGAGCCTTAGAAACTGGACTGTCATTTGCTATACCTTTACATTTTCATTTAATTATATCTGACTTGAAGGACTTGCGTTTTTCACCATTCTGCTACATTCTGGCTTTATTGGTTACTTTTTTATTGTGATGAGTCATAAAAGCAGGTTACAGAATGTTTATTGGGACTTGTAGTTCCAGAGGGCTAAAGCCTATATAGGATCATCATGGCTGGGAGAACAGCAGGCAGGCATGGTGCTGAAGCAGTATCTGAGAGCATACACCTTGATCCACACCTGTTGGCAAAGGGAGACCTAGTTGGGAATGGCTGGGTTTTTTTAAACCTCAAAGCCTACCCACAGTGACACATCTCTTCCAACAAGACCACAGTTCCTAATCCTTCTCAAATGGTTCCAGCAACTGGGGACCAAGTTTTCAAATATATACTCCTCTAGGGATCATTCTCATTCAAGCCACCATACCAGAGATCCTGAAAAATCTGCTTTTATCCTTTTCTTGCCTGATCATGGTCTACTTGCACAGCAGTTTAGGTTGAAATTTCTTTCTCAGGGCATGAAAAGCAGCTCTTCTATATGTCAGGAATTTACTGCAGAAGCTATCAATCTTTGTGTGACTAAAAACAATAGGACTCATGTGGATGATATTCTAACTAGCCATCTTAAATTACCATTCTAAATTGACAATAGTCTTTGTCAACCTCAAAAACAAAACAAAACAAAACAACCCCAAAACAAAAAAACAAAAACAAACAAACAAACAAAAAATATCTTTAGGGCTAGGTCTTCAAATTGCACCACAAAAACTTCAATAGACATCTCCATTCCAACAACTTAATAAAATTACAGAGGAATGTATTGTGCCTCCTTAAAAGCTAGATATACACAAGAGTTGTCTCAAGAGCCTTAATGATGTTTAAAAACTGTTGTGAGATATTACTTGGTTAGGCTCTCACTTAAGTTTACCACCCAGGAACTTTTTCTCACTTTTCCAAGTTTTAGAAGGGGAGATCAGTTCCTATTCTCCATGCCATCCTGTGTTTGAGTCTAAGATGAATCTAGTTGCAGGGAAAGAAGCTATGACCAATAGTTGAATACAAACATGGGTCCTGACCACTTCTCTCTCACTAGGATTATCCATGGCCCTCACTGGGGTACTCTGGCAACTACAGGTCATGTTGGAAGGTATATACCTGGGATATCCCCCTTACAGGGTTCTAAATCCTCACTATGATTTGATGTAAAATTAATCTCAGAGGGCACAATGTCTTATGGAAATGCTAGGTAAAGCACAGAGACACTTACCATCCCATATTCATCAGCTCTGGCAACAGTCTACCACCAGGCAATGTTATACAGCTAATTACCCTGGACAGCTTAAATCTTACCTTTAGCCATCCAAGATAACATACTTTTCATCAAGTCATGGGTTTGTTTTTCCCAAAGTCACACATATCTCAACCCCTTGCTTCAGCTAAGACTGTCTTTACAGAGGTTTCTGGCAATAGCATATTACCTACCACTCTTTCTTAGGTTGTAAAGTACAATGTGCTTTCTCAGGTTCTAATCCTACACCCCAGCTCAACAAGCATAACTCTCCTCAGTCTCCATGGTTTTAGAAGACTGTCTTTTTCTCAAATATTTACAGTGAGTGACAACTCCTATATATGGAGTTGGTATGGACAAAGAAAGCCTACATTGGTCAGACTGTGAACCAAGGATTATAGCCATCTTTTTTTCATACGACATAGGAATTCTTGTGCCACTGCCAGTGTGCTTGTTGTAATGGGCACAACTGGTGACATTCAGATCTTCCCCAGCCATTGACTGAAGATAACACATGAGCACAGACTTTGGTCCTGGTCCCTGTTCTGCTTCCCTGCTGCTATATAGCCTGTCTTGATAAAAACAAGTTATAGCCATACTCTATAACACCAATACTCCTCGTCTTCATGTAAAGAATTTGCCTTTTCCTGAGAACAGTTTAGATGAATAATTAATTAAGCAATGCACCCACCATATTCCCTTTCAACTTGTCATGCATGAGTATATTAACCCCAGAGGGTTACATACCAGTGTTCTTTGGCAGAAGGATGTTCCTCATGTGTTTTCCTTTGGGATAGTATAATTTGTTTCTGTTAATATTCATACTCTTACTTTGTTTATGTCTGTGGTAACGCAGGAATGCTACAATACATTCTACTGCTCACTGCTTTGCGACATACAATGTTATGAACCATCTGTAAAGCCTCAAGACAGACAAGCTCTTGATTATAAAAATTTCCATGCACAACATAAAATAATTTCACAACAAGAGTCTTCCTTACAAACCAAGAGACAGGCTATTACACAAAGATCTCATAGATGTCTCAAACAACATTCGGAAAAAACAGGGAGAGAATTCTCTACTCTCACAATTCTCTAAATAAAGCCTTATTTACTTTTTAAATGTAAAATATTGCACAGAAGACCACCTACTGCTGCAAATGGTCTGGTCTCCAAAGGACAGGGGAGTAAAACCTAGGATGCTATAAAAGATGTCATGGTAGGAAAATGGATGGTCCATCCACTGTGCTAATGTGGGAATGACAGTATGCTCATATCTTCCCTGATGATGTGGAATGACCAATTTCTGTATCTTCAAGGTATGCAAAGATCTATGAACCCAGTGAAGAGCCTGATTCTAGCTGACACTGGAGACTAAGAGAACCAAAAGAACAGCGCTTAAAGCTGATTGTGTGGTTCCAGAGGAGGAGGCCTCCTGCAAAAACTACAAGAAAGAAACCACCACTAACATGGGGTCAGTTTAAAAATGTGAAGCAAATGGCAGAGGAGAGAACACAATGCCTTGTTCTGGGAAATGAGTCAGTGCCTATATTTCTGATGTGTCTGTTGATCATATTCATGAGGTGAGTCAGATCAGGACAGAAGTGTACCAGACTTATGTGCCTATGCCACCACTTTTTTATCCAGGGACTTGGTCATATCCTTTCATACCTGTTTATATTTACCCTCTCCATTTTAGAGAGCACTTCTTCTCTAACCAAGCGTGGTTCCAATGGGCTCTGTTATAGTATTTGTGCCAGGTTAGAGACCTGTGATTTAGATGAGATTTAATATATCATTTGGATTATCATACATTCCCAATGTCCAGTCCATATGTATTTGGCACCTGACTTTAACATTCTACTATCTAACCATCTCCATGAGTTTAAAGTTCTATATCTAACTCAGCTTTCATACTAAGTGGGACTGGAGGGGGGAGTAGGGAGGAGATTGTGATTGAGATGTAACTTGAAGAAATAAAAAATAAATTATTAATATATATATATATATATATCATATGAATGGATGACTAATATATGTTTGTGATAGTAACTCCTTATGATGAAAGAAATTTAATTGGGAATTAATTGTGGGCCTATCTTCCACATGTTTGAACTCAGAATAATGACAGCATGGCACATCCTAGAAATGAAAAAGTCTTAGGATCAGATTGTTCCTGCTGCTAGTATTCCCAAAACAATCTTTGATAAGCTTTGAGCCTTCAATCCCTTTAGCTTGTTAAAACATTCCCTTCTGCCTTTGTTAAGCATAGCGGTTCTCATAGTCTTTCTTATATCATCTTTATATATAATGTTGAACATTATAAACAAACATTAGTGAACTATCCCAAAACTAAATGTGAAGACTCATCATGAACATCTAAGAAACATGAAAGGAGGAGATGTGGAGAACAGAGGAATCATTGGGTGAATGTGTAAAGACTGGATGAAGTCCTAAGAAAATGTACACACTAGTAATAGCCCAGTCACCATCTTGATTCATGTGATTGTCACTAACCTGCCTTACATGATCACTACTATCTTGGCTAATATGATTACCACTATCTTAGTGATATCACTCTCCAAGAAGACAACAAAATAACATGGTTACTTCTTCCAGTGGTTGTAAATGTTGTTTTTATTTCCCAAATGTAATTGTCTTCTCAGAGGCTTACTGCTGAAGAAGTTCAACATTTTTAGGTTTTTCTGAATTCTGGCTGGCTGGTTCAACTCAACTCTTCTGGCTCAAACTCCTTTCCAAGATGACAGATTCAAACGGCTTCTCCCAGCTTTTCACTGAATTGCTCTGCTTGGCCCCTAATTGACTTTGGCAATTTGATCTATCTTCTGGTTCTTTCTTATTCTCTGGCTTCAACTGCCTCTGCACAAGTCATGAACAAACTCAACTTCATTGCACTGCACCCATTCAGCTGAATTGCATCCAACTCTTCTCCACTCAGCTGAACACACTGAACTGTCCTAAACTGCCATGAACCAAACTGCCAGTGCAGTGCCTCTCAACTGACTCCCTACTGACTGTCAAGTGACTGACCTCAATGCAAACTGAACTGGCTCTCCTTGCACTCTCTTAAATTGTCTCTTTCCTGTGCTGCTCTTGTGAGAGTTGGACCTGTCCTGATCTTTCAAATCTTTCTCTGATTTGTCACTTTGTTCCTCAATTAGACGTCATTGCTTGGGATTAAAGGTGTGTACTAAGGGCATGTCCCTATTCCATCCAGATCACATAGACCTAAAAGGTCTTTTGGATATGAATAGTTCAGCCATGTTGCTGGATTAAAGTTCCTCTACATGTAGTGAAGGTAGTTCTATGATAACATGGACCCATTCACCATCAGGGCAGAAGTATCTGTGGGATTCAGACATTTCACAAGTTAAATGTGGACAGTCACTGCACAGCTGTCACCCACTCTTAAATCTAGGCCTAGCAGCCATTGACAGTATATGAATTTCTCAGAGGATACAGGCGCACTTTCAATCTTCATTCACTGGGTGCTGTAAGTAGGAGAGAGGAAAAGAAAGAGATATTGAGTCTGATTTCCCCAGGATATTGCGAATTCACCCACAAAAATCTGCCTCTCATTTTCAAGCCCGCAAGGATAGGAGTAAGAGTAGTTTATTACCCTTTTTGAGAAACAGAAAAGTTTTGAAGTATCTTGTGCTTATCTTTTCCTCCTGGCTTGCTTGCAAGATGATAATTCATGTGTATATTTGAGTTTCAAGGGCAGCTGCTAGAGTTTCTTGGTTGTTATACCTCTGCAGCAAATTGTACACAGACACATGGGCATTTAGATGAAAGAAGACAGCTTATTAAAGGAAAAATGCAGATGATCTTAGAGGCCAGACTCAACCAGTGGCATGACTCTAAAAGCACAAAGCAGGGGTGAGGGGAGACCATATCTATTTATGGGTTATTTGCCTAGTGCCATATCGCCAAAGTTCATTAAAAGGTGCCATTTTATTTATTTATTTGTTTGCTTGTTTATTATTTGTTTATTCATTTATTTATTTTGAACATGCTCCTAGGGTTGAATGAAGCTAAGGTAGGCTAATAGCTTTATGTCTTCCCATGCTGCTGACTTTCATGTTATTCTCTAGAATCTCTTCTTCCTCCCTGTTTCCTATTGTGCCTAAAGACAGCTTTCAATGAAGATGTATATGAAATGCTTCTAGATGAGTATGGTTCACATCAATTTTGTGTAGGACAACTCCAGTAGAAGAAACAAAAACATCCCACCCTGCCCTGTTTAGCTATAGTGAGTTTTGTTTGTTGTGTCTGTGTCTCAGCCTGATGGTGTCAGTAGGAACAGGGGGAATGCATTGCACATACAGCCTCACCTTATTTTCTGTTTTTGGCTCGATGCCTCTATGGAAGAATAAAGCTAAAGAAGAATGAAGTAATAGGTAACTTTTATTTATCTACTTAAAGAGAGTCTATTGTTTTCTTTTTCTTTTATTCTAATATCTTATTTTTCATCTAGGGAAATATTCATAGATTGAGATGATAACAATGATAATTTCATAAACCCCTTTCATCACACTGCATGGGAAAATTATTCTTTGTGTCTCTCAAACCATTTTTCTCTAATTTAACTTTTTAATAAGGTAAGAAAATTCAATAAAACAGCTTGAGAAAGTAATGTGGAAATTTAGAATTAAATGATAAAATAGAATATGTAGAGTTTCAACAAGAAATACAAAGAACTATTTTTGGAATATAATATCATGATCATGCTTTCTAATTTTAGTAATATTTTTGAGATATTATCTTGCTGTGTAGCCTGGCTATTCTGGAGTTCGCTATGTAGACCAGGCTGACTTCAATTTAACAGAGATATGTCTACTTCTACTACCCAAGGGCTGGAATTAAAGGTGTGTGATACCACAGTTGGTCTCAATTTTAGCAAAATTTTGGATGAACAGTACCTAGTTTTTAGGAATCTCATTCACATTGTATAAACACTTTTTGGGTCTTTCAAATTCAAAATTTTAGATGATCATGGTAAATGTTCCATACATAGGGTATTTAATTACAAATCTAACTTTCAGGTTATATTCTGAATGATCACTGAGTAAAGCTACTCTCTGGTTTGTTCTACAGGTCTAATAGATTGACAGTATGCACAGCCTAAGGCCCTGGAACAGTATTAGCATTCAAAAGATGATTTAATTATCTTTAAAATAGAAGACAGGAAAATAGGCTCCTATAATTTGACAAAAATATCCTAAGTATATTGAAAGGAAATGTTCAATTACTTAAGCTTCAGATGAAAATTCTTCTGATGTAACACCTCATCTATTGACCATTTCAACTCACCAACATTGAAGCTGACATATTTTCAAATACTATAGTTACTGTATTAGAATGATATAAATAAATTATAATAGGAAAATAATCTCTATAAATTGTTTTCTTTTCAATTTTTCTTTCTGTTTTACCAAGTCAGATTTTCCTAATAAATGGGCAACAAAAATAACTTGTCTATAATCAGCAATAATGATTACAAAAGAAGAGTCAGAGAAATGTACAGTTAATGAGGATCATTTAATATTCATTTGAACCTCCAGAGCCATGAGGCCCAACAGAACTATCTGGAAGGTTGTCAATTTTGTGTATCCTTTATAGGAACTGCTAGTCACAGGTGGCTGTTGAACACTTCAGGTGAGGCATATAGACTGAATTTTAAAATTCATTAAACAAATTAACTTGAAAAAATACTGTTACTAGATTTAGAATAGAGATTTAGCATTCTCACAAATTATTATTTTTTGCGTTTTTAAAAATTTATTTATTTATTGCTTCAGGTTACATCTCCAACATAATGTCCTCTTTCCACCCTTCCCAGTCCCAAACTCCCACCCTCTACACTCTAACCCTTCCATCCCACTCCTCTGGAGTGGAGTGTTCCTACATAACAGTCTCCTGCCCCAGTTCAGCAGTCATATGAGGGCCAAGAGCCTCCTCATCTACTGGACGCATATAAGGCAGTACCACCAGGGAAAAGTATCTCAATGACAGTGAGAGAAAACAAACAAAGTCTATGTCCATGTTCTGTTTGGTACGTTGGTTGTAGTATAGATACCCTGTATTATAGTTAAAATAGACTATAAGTGAATAGATGTCATGTGCATCCTTCTGAGTCTGGGTTAGCTCACTCAGGATGAGATTTTCTAGTTCCATTCATTTGGCTGCAAATTGCATAATTTCCTTGTTTCTGGTAGCTGAGTAGTAGTCCATTGTGGATGTACCATAGTTTTTTAATCCATTCTTCACTTGAGGGACATCTGGCATGTTTCCAGTAACTAGCTCTTACATATAAGGCTGCTATGAATATAGATGAGGCAACATCCTTGTGATTTGGTGAGGAGTCATTTGATTGTATACCCAGGAGTGGTATGGCTGGGTCCCAAGGTAGAGAGATATTCCAAGTTTTCTAAGATATCCCAAGACTGACCTCAACAGTCGTTGCACAAGACTGCACTCCCACCAGCAATGGAGGAGGGTTCCCTTTTCTCCACACCCTCACCAGCATGTGCTGTCATTTGAACTTCCGATCTTATCCATTCTGACAGGTGTGTGATGGAATCTTAGAGTCGTCTTGAGTTGCATTTCTCTGATGATTAAGGATGCTGAGCATTTCTTCAAGTGTCTCTAGGCCTTTAGGAATTCCTCCTTTGTGAATTCTCTGTTTAGCTCTTTCCCCCATTTTTAAATTGGATTAATTGGTTTTTTGGCATTTAATTTCTTGAGTTCTTTGTAAATTTTGGATGTTGGCCCTTTGTCAGATGTGGGGTTGGTAAAGATTTTTTCCCAATCTGTAAGCTGCCATTTTGTTTGAGTGACAGTGTCTTTTCCCTTACAGAAGCTTTGCAGTTTCATGAGGTCCTATTTATTGATTGTTGGTCTTAGAGCCTGAGCTGTTGGTGTTCTGTTCAGGAAGTTGTCACCTGTGCCAATGATTTCAAGGGTTTTTCCCACTTTCTTTTCTGGTAGATTTAGTGTGTCAGGCCTTATGTTAAGGTCTTTGATCCACTTGGACTTAAGTTTTGTACAAGGTGATAAGTATAGGTCTAATTTCATTCTTTTACAAATGGACATCCAGTTGGACCAGCATCATTTGTTGAAGATGCTGTCCTTTTTCCATTGTGTGGTTTTGGCTTCTTTGGCAAAAATTAGGTGACCATAGTTGTGTGGGTCCACTTCTGGGTCTTCAATTGGATTCTATTGATCCACTGGTCTGTTTCTATACCAGTACCATGTTGTTGCTGGTTTTTTTTTTTTTTTTTTTTTTTTTACTATTGCTCTGTAGTCCAGCTTGAAATCTGAGATGGTGATACCTCCAGATTTTTTTTTTTTATTGTACAAGATTGATTTATCTATTCTGGTTTTTTTGTTGTTCCATATGAAATTGAGAATAGCTTTTTCCAGGTCCATAAAGAATTGTGTTGGTATTTTGATAGGAATTGAATTAAATCTGTATATTGCTTTTGGTAGGATGGCCATTTTTTTATGTTGATTCTACCTATCCATGAGCATGGGAGATCTTTCCATCTTCTGAAGTCCTCCTCAATTTCTTTTTTCAAGGGCTTGAAGTTTGTGCTGTACAGGTCCTTTACTTGCTTGGTTGGAGTTACCCCCAGGTTTTTTATATTGTTTGTGGCTATTGTGAAGGGAGTTGTTTCCCTGATTTCTTTCTCAGCCCATTTATTTGTTATATAAAGAAGGGCTTCTCCATTGAAGAATCTCCAGTGGGAGATGATTGAATTGGTGGTAAGCCTTTCTCTTGGCAAGAAAAACCCCTTGCTTCAACTGTAGACAGACTTCTGTCCAAAAAGGACAAAACTTGGAAGCAGGTAAGTCGACAGCCTAGCTCTGCCTAGACAGGGTAGGTAAGTCTTTCATAATTCCTGCTCTACAATCATGTCTGTCAGAGAAACAGGGCCAAATGGCTGAAGATTGATGCTGTAATGTATGGAGAGAAAATGGGAACTGTCCAGGCAGCCACTGGTATGTCATTTCTTAGTTTTGGAAGCTGCAGGACCTGCACTTCCTATATAATCAGATATATTTATCCCTCTCAGGTCTCTGAGGTGGTTGAAGAATAGATAGCTAGAGTCTCATAGTTAAATTTTGAGTTGTTTAGGAATCAAGAGGGTGTTGTGGATCTAAGAAGATATTTTTAAAATTGTGAGGCAAATTAGTATGAAAGCTGAGTTAGATATAGAACTTTAAACTCATGGAGATAGTTAGATAGTAGAATGTTAAAGTCAGGTGCCAAATACACATGGACTGGACATTGGGAATGTATGCTAAGCCATGTAACTCTTATAATTGTGGCCTATTTATTTCTGTTGTTTTGTATTGTATTTATAGTTATAAGAAAAAGAACCATTTGTTGGACTGAAAGGGAGAGCTGTTTAAGGAAAAAATAAATTCTTATAAAAAAAGAATAAAAAGAAGAAAAAAAGAAGGGTTTCTGATTTTTTGAATTAATTTTGTATCTAGCCACCTTGCTGAAGGTGTTTATCAGCTGTAAGAGTTTTCTGGTGGAATTTTTGGGGTCGCTTATATATACTATCATATCGTCTGCAAATAGGGATAATTTGACTTCTTCGTTTCCGATGTTTATCCCCTTGATCTCCTTTAGTTGTCTTAATGCTCTAGCAAGAACTTCAAGTACTATATTGAAGAGATATGGTGAAAGTGGGCATCCTTGTCTTGTCCCTGAGTTTACAGGAAATGCTTCAAGTTTCTCTCCATTTAACTTGATGTTGGCTACTGGTTTGCTGTATATTACCTTTATTATTTCCAGATATGGTCCTTGTATGCCCATTCTCTCCAGAACTTTTAGCTTGAAGGGGTGTTGGATTTTGTCAAATGCTTTTTCCGCATCTATCGAGATAATCATGTGGATTTTTTTCTTTCATCTTATTTATGTGGTGAATTACCTTGATGGATTTTGGTATGTTGGACCTGGGATGAAGCCTACTTGATCATGGTGTATGGTACTTTTGATATGTTCTTGGATTCTGTTTGCTAGTATTTTATCAAGTATTTTTGCATCTATGTTCATGAGGGAGATTGGTCTGAAGTTCTCTTTCTTTGTTGGGTCTTTGTGTAGTTTAGGAATCAGGGTAACTGTGGCCTCATAGAATGAGTTTGGCAGTGTTCTTTCTGATTCTATTTTGTGAAAGAGTTTGAAGAATATTGGTATTAGCTCTTCTTTGAAGGTCTGGTAGAATTCTGTGCTGAAACCATCTGGCCCTGAGCTTTTTTTGGTTGGGAGATTTTTAATGACTTTTTCTATTTTCTTAGGGGTTATAGTGCTGTTTAATCTGTTACCCTGATCTTTATTTAGCTTTGGTAGGTGGAATCTATCAAGAAAATTGTCCATTTTGCTTAAGTTTTCATATTTGGTGGAGTATAGATTTTTAAAGTAGGACCTAAATATTCTCTGGGTTTCCTCAATGACTATTGGTATTTCTCCCTTTTCATTTCTGATTTTGTTGATTTGGGTATTTTCCCTCTGTCTTTCAGTTAATTTGGCTAAGTGTTTTTCTATTTTGTTGATTTTCTTGAAGAACCAACTCGTGGTTTCATTGATTCTTTATCGTTCTTTTTGTTTCTAAGTTGTTGATTTCAGATTTAATTTTGATGATTTCCTGCCTTTGCTCCTCTTGGGAGTGTTTGCTACTTTTTTTTCCAATTCATCCAGTTTGGCTTTTAATTCACTAATATGCACTGTCACAATTTTCTTTTTGAAGGCACTTAGTGCTATGAACTCTCCTGGTAGCACAGCTTTCATTGTATCCCATAGGTTTGGGTATGTTATGTCTTCGTTTTCGTTGAGTTTTAAGAAGTCTTTTATTTCCTTCTTTATTTCTTCCTGACCCAGTAGTCACCTAGTAAAGAGCTGTTCAATTTCCTTGTGTGTGTAGGCTTTATGTTGATTCTGTTGCCGTTGATGTCCAGCTTTATTCCATGGTGGTCTAATAAGATACAAGGGGTTATTTCAATTTTCTTGTATATGTAGAGGCTATCTTTTTGTCCGAGTATATGGTTAATTTTTGAGAAGGTTCCATGCGGTGCTGAGAAGAAGGTGTATTCTTTTGTGTTTGGGTGAAACGTTCTGTAGATATACTAGGTCCATTTGGTTCAAGAGCTCTCTTAGACTCATTATTTCTCTGTTTTGTTTCTGTCTTGATTATCTGTCCACTCTTGTGAGTGGGGTTTTGAAATCTCCCACTTCTAATGTGTAGGGATCTCTATGCAATTTAAGTTTTAGGAGAGTTTCTTTAACAAATGTAGGTGCCTTTGTATTTGGGGCATAGATGTTGAATATTTCCTTTAACGAGTATGCACTGCCCTTCTTTGTCTTTTTTATTAACTTCAGTTGGAAGTCTATTTTGCTTGATATTAATATGGCTACTCCAGCTTGCTTCCTGGGTCCATTTGCTTGGAAAACCTTTTCCCAGCCCTTTACTCTGAGATAGTGTCTATCTTTGTTATTAAGATGTGTTTCTTGTAAGCAACAAAATGATGGGTCTTGTTTACAGATTCAATCTGTAAGCCTGTGTCTTTTTATTGGGGAGTTGAGTCCATTGATGTTTAAGGATATTAGTGACCAGAGGTTGTTATTTCCCATTATGTTGGTATAGGTTATGGTCCTGTGCTTCTTTTGGTTTAGTTACTGTAGAGTTTTCTATTTCCTCTGTTTTCTTGGGTGTAGTTATCTTCTCTGGGTTGGAATTTTCCTTCTAGGATCTTCTGTAGGGCTGGATTTGTGGGTAGATATCGTTTAAATTTGATTTTGTCATGGAATATCTTGTTTTCTCCATCTATGTTAATAGAGAGTTTTGCTGAGTGTAGTAGTATGGCTGGGCACTTATGTTCTCTCAGGGCTTGTAGGACATCTGTCCAGGCCCTTCTAGCTTTTAGAGTTTCTGAGGAGAAGTCAGGTGTAATTCTGATGAGTTTGCCATTATACATTACTTGATCTTTTTCTCTTATGCTTTTAATATTCTTTCTTTGTTATGTACATTTGGAGTTTCAATTATTATGTCGTGAGAGGAGCTTCTTTTCTGATCTAATCTGTTTAGTGTTGTGTAAGCCTCTTGGAATTTTATTGGCATCTCTTTCTTTAGGTTTGGGAAGTTTTCGTCTATGATTTTGTTGAAGATGTTTCTTGGACCTTGGAGTTGGGAGTCTCCTCTTTCCTCTATGCCTATAATTCTTAGGTTCCATCTTTCATTGAGTACTTTATTTCTTGGATGTTATGGGTAAGGACTTTTTTAGCCTTCTCATTTTCTTTTGATGTTGTACTGATTTCGTCCATCGAATCTTCCATGCCTGAGATAATGTCTTCCTTCTCTTGTATCCTATTTTTGATACCCATGTCTGTAGTTCCTGTTCTCTTCCCTTGATTCTCCATTTCCACTCTTAACTCTGACTGTTTTTTCTTTATTGCTTCCATTTCCAGTTTCATGCCTTGAAAGATTTTATTCGTTTTGTATATTTCTTGCTCCAATTTGCTTGTCTTTGTCTGGAAATCTTTCATCTCTTTGAAGTCTTTCATTGCATTGTCTCTTTCCTGTTCTTGTTGAGCCACTTTGGCTTGGAGATCTCTGATGGTATTATCCATTGCTTTTGCTTGTAAAATTGTGGACTCTTTGAATTCCTTCAGAGATTTAAATTCTTCTTGAAAGGACTCTACCATTTTCTAGACTGTCAAATTGTCATCGTTTTCATGTGTTTCAGCTGTGATGAAGTGGTCAGGGCTTACTACTGGCATCGCTGCATTTTGTTGGGGTCATAATTCCCTGGCTTTTGTTGATTCTGCTTTTTCACTGTCCTTTTTCCATTTGGTTGTTCTTAGCTGTTTGTTCCTGTTGCCTTCTAGACTTGGAGCCAAAGGAGGTGCTTTGGTGTAGCAGTTGTATTGCTTGGTGATCAGTCGCTTTCCACTGACTGGATGGGGCCTTGTGTGGAGTTTCTCAGTGTGTCTCTGAGAACTCACCCCTTCCTGTTTTGTCCCAATTCAGGACTCAGGTGAGGGGTTGTGATGGGGATGTGTTCCTGTAGGTTCCTGGGATCCAACTGGTCTTCTTATAGATGACAGTGCAGGTTGGCAGGCCACAGGCTATTGGATGGGGTTGTAGCTCCCCTGCAGCTTATGTGTTGGACCGTGTTTGTGCTCCTCCCCAGCTGCTCACAGGGGGTTCTCTGGGTCAATGTGTATCTAATAGCCAGATGCACTGGCAGCTGGTGCAGCTTATTCCCAGGCAATGAGGAATGGCCCGGGATTGTTTCACTGCTCACAAGTCAGAGCTCTCTATGTTGCATATTGAGCTTTCAGCCTGCAACAGCACTGTTGGTATGGTCCTGTGTGTCCAGGAACAGATTCTGTGGACTCTGGAGGTCCCACATTTGGGGGTTGAGACCGCCTGCTGGAGTCTTGAAATGACCCAACTCCATGCTCTTAAGGTGAGTCACTCAGCAGTGACCCCCAGGTCGAAACCTCACTGATCCAGGGGTGGAACTACATATGCTTAAGCTCTGGTTTCCCACCAGAAGGGCCAATGCTAGCAAAAGTGTCTAATAATAACCCCACAATTTGTCCAGGGCTTGGACCCTGTGAAGTACAATCTGCCTTCCACCCAGCCGCCCTTTCCGCCACTCTCACAGCTCCACCTATGTGTGTATGGAGCTGGCTTTGGATACTGGCAAATGGGGCCACTGTCTTCCAAGTTCTGGTACACAGCAGTCAAGCTGCCACATAACCTGCTATCGGAAGTGAATCCTGCTGCTCAGTCTAGCTGCAGAGGTTTTTTCCAATGACTGTAAATCCGATAGAGGGGCCTGTATGTATGTCCAACACCCATCTGGAGAAGCACAAATATGCTTGTGCTTTCCAAAATTCAGCTGTGGACCCACTGGCTGCTGAGCTGACGTGTTGTGCAACTGTCAGCCATTGCGCTGTGGTGCTGCTAAGAGTGTGTGGCATTCCCACGGGTCTGCAATCTTATGCTAAATAGCTGGAATGCCTGCGTGGGATCTGGGGGGCCCAGTAGGCTGGTGAGTAACCCTGTGTGGGGTCCAAATCTGCCCACTGGTTATTAGAGTGGTTCTTACCCTGTGTCTCTCCTGGTGAGGGTTCCCAATTCCAGGATTCAGTGGCTTCCATGAGTGTCCAAGAGAGGGGAGGGGGTAGGAAAGTCCTGCCCAGGGACTTTTAATGGTCCCTGGGTAGCTGGGTGAAACCCAGGGGGGTCGAGTTACTCAGATTGTTGCTCAGCATCTTATAACTCTGTGGCTTTTTGGCTGTTCCCCCCCCCCCGCTTCAAAATGTGTCCCTGCGGGCCGCCGCCATCTTGGATTCCTAGAGTTCTCACAAATTATTCAACTAAAGTGCTGATAAAACTTTAAGTGGTTTATATTTTTGTATTTATTTATTTTAAAATAGAATTTAGCTGAAATGTAAAATTGTAGAAAATCTTAATAGAGTCCCCAAGCCTTCAAATAAAGAGAAAAAGATGGATACAATTAACATATAATACAAATATTTAACATACATTTTCATTTGTGAAATGGGTTAAGCATTTATCAAGTTTTAATTTTCTTGAAGTACATTATGCCATATCTTAAATGCACTGCATTTGAAGTTAAACTGTTTAAATTATTTAAAATTAAGGCCTAACACTAACATTTTTTTTTTCATTACAAAAGTCAAAAAGAACTTTTTACTGTTTATGGTAACATTTACAAATTAATTAATTGTCACAAATAGAGCAATCCAAGAGTATCATACACTTGCTTTGAGAGCTTTAAAAATTTTACATTTATTTATCTTCGTGTGTGTAATTGCATGTGCATAGAGGTCAACAAACAAATTGCAAGAATTGGTTCCATGTTAGCATCAAGCTCCTTTACCAGTAGACTCTTCTTGCTTTTAGAAATTTTCTGTCCAGAGATTCATAGTCTCTTTCTCTCTCTTTATTTTGTTTTGATTTTTGTTTGTTTTTGTTTGTTATTTATTTATTTAGTCAAGTTACTTCCACCCTCCCACCCTCTTTCTCCTCTCCCTCCTCTTCTCCTCAGATGAGGGGAGCCCCTGCTATCAACCCACCACGGTTCATGAAATCACATCAGGTCTAAGAGCATCCTCTTCCACGGAGGCTAGACAAGGCAGCTCAGCTAGGGTAAAGTGTTCTATGAACAGGCAACAGAGTCCATGTCAGACACAGCCCCCCACTTCACTTGCTAAGGGATCTGTATGAAGACCAAGTTATCTATCAGCTACATATGTGTAGGGGGCCTAGTTCCAGTCTATATATGCTTTTTGGTTGGTGCTTCAGACTCTGTAAGCCTCCTGGGGCCTAGGTTCATTTGTTCTGTTGGTCTTCATGTAGAATTCTTGTCCTTTCCAGACAATTCTCCCAGAGCTTCACCTAATGTTTGACTGTGTTAACACTAAAGTTTAATTTATTAAAATACTTTTTTTCTGATAGAAAAGAAGCCCCAGTACACACCCTCTGGTAATTTAGAGGCTATCATTTAAACTCCCTGTAGATTTTGGTAGTGGCTGGTGTCTTGTAGAGTTTCTTAGTTAGGATTTTATTGCTGTAAAAGATACCTTGACCATGGCAACTCTTACAAAGGAAAACATTTAATTGTTACTGCCTTACAGTTTCAGTGGTTCAGTCCATTATCTTCATGGTGAGAAGTATGGTGGCATGTAGGAAGACATGGTGCTGGGGAAGGATCTGAGAGTTCTACATCTTGACTTACAGGCAGCAGGAGGAAACATTGTCACACTGGATCTGGCTTGAGCATCTGATACTTCAAAGCCTGCCCCCAGTGAACCATATCCTTCAACAAGACCACACCTACTCCAGTAAGGCCACACCTCCTAATAATGCCACCCCCTATGGGCCTATGAGTTCCATTTTTATTCAAACCGCCACATGGTATATCCCCAATATAATTTGGGGGTTCAGAAAATGGTACCACAGAGCACGTGGTGCTTTGTCATGCTTAGTTAAAGTAATTGTCTCAGAGACAAGGTCTCTCTAACCGTTGCTCTTTCTACTCCAAACACATAGAGGCGTAAATGTTTTTATTTCATCAGATGAGGGGGATGAGATGAGAGCCATTCTCAAGCCTTTCTAACTCTTTCTGAACTCTTGTTGGCTAGTTCAACTCACCTATTCTAGCCTAACTCCTCTCCAAGCTGCCTGATTCAAATTGGCTGCTGATTGAATGTGCTGCCTGGCCTCAAACTAATTCTGGCAATATGTTTTAATCTTTTGGCTCCTTCTCATTCTCTGTTATGTTCTATTTCACCTGTGTCTAGCTTGTTCTCTCTGCAACCTGTCTCGGTAAATCTGTCCCAGTAAGAAACTATTCATAAAAAATCTCCATCTGTGTGCCTGCACTGCTCTTAAGTAGCTTCGCTTTTCTGTCCTGTTCTCATGAGAGTTGGGCATATACTACCTCTGACTCATTCTGTCAAACGTTTCTCTGATTTGTCACTTTGTCCCTCAATTAGATATCACTTTGAAATATGGGTATTTCCCTCTATAAACTAACCTTTCCTTGATTGTTTGTACTTAAAGTAGTGTGCTAAGGGTGTGTCTGTATTCCATCCAAATCATGCTGTAATGCAGAGAATGTCTGTATTCTATCTGGATCACATAGACCTAGAAGGTTTTTGGCTATGATTTCCTTGTCAGAGCAGCCATGATGCTGGGTTAAAATTCCTGTACATAGAGGGGCTCTATTTCCAAATTTTCCTTGTGTGACTCAGGAAACTTACTCAAAAAGAAATACAAATGGCTTCCCACTTTCTATTTCGAAATCTGATCAATCAACCAGGAAAGGTTAAGTCTTATCAATCAACAGAGATGACAAGAAAACTAAAGTCATCACTAGACCCAGAAAAAATTGTAAAATCTAGTCTTTTGGCTGAAATTTAGCGATTACCTGGGGGAGTTTTCTTTACTAACACTGAACGTTTGGTTTGATGTTATGTTTTGTTCCACTTACCTGACTTGTGATTACAGTTTGTGTCCACTTCATTCTCTCTCTACCATGAAGACAATAGTTTAGGTTCAGTTATGTGGCCCTTGTTTTTCATAATTTTATATGTATCTCATGCCCATGTTAATAAATTAGTTTATGCTTTTGAATTTTTATCTTTACCTTTCATTTGTTATAGGGTTGCCCTGCTCTTCTATCCTTTATAAAAATGGAACAAGAAAATTCTCAAGAGAAAGTAGAATATAATGACCAAGTAAAGTTTTTATCAATTTCTACCATTGAACATTGAAAGGTATTTGCTATGAGTGCCAGTCAATATTGTGAGTATGGGTAGGATGACATCAGTGGAACAGATTATACAAGCAAAAATGTTATAGAAATATTTGCAGTATTCATACCTATCTCTACTTGTTTCTGCTGGACTTAGGCACTTACCCATAACTAAGTGTACTTTGGTCTTTAGATTTAATATGTACCATTCTATTCACCATCAGATGGGAGGAGGGATCTACTGTCCTCTAACCTAACACAAGATCTTTGGGGATATTCTGTATTTACCTTTAACTTTACACTGGTAAGCTTTCTCTTCATCCTCGCTTTCTTCTCTGTTCTGTGACCAAGTTTAACAAGGAAAGCATTGATAAAAGTTTAGACCAAGAAAGATAGAATAGCAGACATCTGCAGGCTCTATTTGTACCTGCAGGGCTCCTGTAATATAAGAGTTATTAATATGTCAGGTCTTATGTTCTTGGACTTTAAAAGTGCCTTACAGCATACTCCAGTTAAGTGATTATTGCTCCCATTTACAACCCTCCTACTGTGGAGTGTCTTTCTAATGCTGAAAAATTTCCTGATTACATATTTCCCCTCCCCAGTGAAGACAGAAATAAATACCCAGTTACTTTCAACATTATTTTCTACTTGCACTGTTATGGTGCTATGGTTCAGTAAAGTAGGTGGTTAAATTGAAATTTATTTTTCCATCAATATAAATGTTATGAAACTTGCCACAATGGCCTTAATCTGTATCATATGCTATACAGATAATAGGATAATGTTCTTAATGAAAAGAGCTAATATATGCTACATATATGGAACTTTAACTTGTGACAATAATGACTTCTTGGTAACTGTAGTCTCCACTTTTATGATGCAAGATTTTGTAAAAATGGCTTTACCAACTATCTTAAATGGCTCAATAAACACTTCTTTAATGACTTTATGAATAAATTTTCAAAAAAATTTTTCAATAAATTGCTTATGCAGTAGGAATTTTAAGCCCTGTACAATCTACTCTAAATACATTCAGTTCATCTTTAAATGTTACAACCATTTGTTTTATTTATTTTAGAAGAAAACATAATGGCTGTTTTCCCATCTCTGAAATTTACAAATGAAGACATTTGTTAAGTCCACACAATGTTTATGCTGATGTGTAACAATTTATGAAGGCATTGTGGAAGGAAACAGCATTTCCTAAGCTCTTGTCATGCTTTACTTCTATCTAGATCCAATTGCCTGCTAAGGCTCTCTAGTAATCAGGTTGAAAGTACCAGGATCCATCATGGTACTCAGATGTGAGATGATACTGGATTCTGATCACTACAAGTATGAAAAGAGGATGAGGGGAGAAGTGTCAGGAGGGGATTCGCTGACAAAGACTCCAAAGGAGTCTGGTACTCTCCTAAATGCTTATTTTTTAAATGAAGGATAGAATGGCATAATGACTATATCAGGGCTGTAGGAGAAGATTCTTAGTTTTGAAGAACTTTCCATAAACCCAAACCAAAGACTGCTCAAGCATCTTCTTGACTTAATGAGATTCTTAGTCTTGACAAGACTTTAATTTATACTGATGAAGAAATTATACCTTTCTAAGTGTTGGGGGTGTCCCAGTATCTAGTATTGGTTATCATCCTAGTATTTAGTCAGAAATATGAGGGAGCTAGAAGCAGTCAGTTGCTTTTCAGAAAAAAAAATCAGCAATATTAAATGGACTGAGAGAGAGAGAGAGAGAGAGGCTATATACAGATGAACAGGAAATAGCAAACAATAAAACAAATGAGATAGAAATGCTAATATTTGAATCCATGCAAATGATTTGTGGGTAACTTTGTGATATTTTTGTTGTAATTTTTAACACTGTAATTATGCCTTCAAATATTAAAAACACAAGTTTCTTTTTTAGATTATTTTTTGCCTGTGAGTACATATTACACACAGAGATGATGCAAAATATGATTAATATGATTTATACATTTAAATTCAGGTTGTTTCCTTTCCCCATATGAACATGAATTGAATATGTTAGAGACATTTGTTAGAAATATGCCATTGTGATAAAATACTTGAAAAAACAATTGATTGTGGTGAAAGGTTTATTTTACCTCATGATTTCCATGGTTCACTGGCCTGCTGCTGTTGGACCTTTGGTATCACAGTGCAATCTGATAGTACTGCATGGTGAGGAAGGTGTTAAACTTACAGGAGAGAGCGAGGGACCAGGGGTCCAATGTCTCCTTTAAAGGCATATATGCTGAAGCCTAACTGTGGTGACTTGAATGAGAATGTCCTCCATAGGTTCATATATATGAATGTTTGGCTCCCAGTAGGTGAACTGAGTTTAGGAAGGGTTAGGAGGCATGGCCTTGTTGGAGGAGGTGTGTCACTGGGCTGAGCCAGGTACAGTCTTACTATCTCTGCCTCCTGACTGAAGATTAAGATATAAGCTCTCAACTATGGTCCAGTACCATGCCTGCCTGCCTGATGCAATGCTCCCTTCCATGATGGTCAGGGACTAGCCCACTGAAACTGTAAGCAAAGCCCCAAGATAAATGCTTTCTTTATAAGTTGCTTTGGTCATGGTGTTTCGTCATGACAACAGAAAAGTATGTAAAACACTAGCATTTCTGTAACTTGACTCCAACTCTTAATCAATTCACAACAGGATGGGTACCTCATCTTCAACAAATAGGCTTTTTTGGGGGACCACTGAAGATCAAAACAATAGCATATACCAGTTTATAAAATTCATGTTCATTTGATTATAACCAAGCTTCTATTGGAAACAATGTACCTTATACCGTCCAATGTCTCAATGAGTCACACACAGATATTTCAAGATGCTTATCTATTTTTACACAACACTATAAAAATTGTGTTTGAGAAATCATAATTTTTGGAGGAATCTATACTGGAGTAAAACCATGCTATGAGATTCAACTTCAGTTGTTCTTTGACCTACATATTCAGATGATAGATCATTCATATGGTTCAGAATGCTGCCTGTCCAGAGGTATATGCATTTTCAGTGTATGTGTGTTTAGTTACATGTTCACATAACCACTTTTATCCATTTATTTATATCTTATATTTAAGCTCATTACATGTTTTATTGAGCCTCTTGTATATGTCAGAAACTATTTTAGGTGCAAGTGATGCAAGAATGAACAAAACAAATTATTACTCTTATGTTTTCATTCTGATAAAAGCAGACAATGATAATCTACAAGCATAATAAATGTATTAAAATTGTCTTTCAGTATCCATTGGTCCCAGGATCTCCTGCAAATACAAAATCTGCATATGTGCAGGTCATTGATGTGAAATGGCATGGTATTTGCAAGTAACCTACTCTCATCCCCACTATATACTTTAAGTCATTTCTAGTTTGCTTATAAGAGTCATTGTAAGTTCTATATAAATAATTACCATGGTGTATTATTGAGGA
Organism: Lophiomys imhausi; assembly: GCA_907164525.1. NCBI lineage: Eukaryota > Metazoa > Chordata > Mammalia > Rodentia > Muridae > Lophiomys > Lophiomys imhausi. The sequence continues at coordinate 1,002,967 of CAJQZJ010001285.1, forward strand.
TGAGAGAGAAGTCTGTAACATATTCAGGAGAGATATGACAATACCTCCAAGTGTTTTTGATCATGGGTGGTTGATTATGCAACTATAGAGGGCTGATTGTATATGATATGGTAAGGGGTGAAATGTGTCTCTAAACAAAACTGACACAGAAAGTGAAGTTGAGAGATCCATGCTGTGGAGAAAATAATGCATTGAGATAAAATATTAAATAGAATGAGTATGATAGGGTGCCTTGAGAAAGAATCAAATCATGAAGACATGAAAGAAGTGAGAGATATGTAGAGAATGTATCCTGCATCAAACATACCGAAAGAACAGCAACATAGACGCTGTTACCTGCTAGTGGGATACTTTTCCCTAGTGGAGCTGCCATGTAGGCCCCCAGTGAGCTCTTAACCATCATAAGACTGATGAACTAAGAGGGGCTGTTATGTGGGGACACCCCATACCGGAGGAGTAGGATAAGTGGGAGAGGTGGGAGACGGTGGGAGGGTGGGAAGGTGGAACTTGGAGGGGTGGAGGGAGGGGATTGTGATGGACATGTAACTTAAAATAATAAATGAACATAATAAAAAAGAGGATGTATAAGGAAAAAATTTAGTTCAAAGACTTTAATGTGGGATCTTCATGCTCAGTATCAGCTAGGAAGAGGAAAGGGTTCATTCTGACTGGATAAGTGTAATCCAAAGAAGACAGACATCTTCATAGAATGTCTTAGAAGTAATGTCAAACCAATTCAAGTGAGTGGAGAACCACTGGAGGGGCTTTCATTCTATTTTCACATCACTCTGATCAAATATCCAAACACCATTATCACTGCTATCACAAATACAATAAACATACCTATTTTTCATCATGTCAATAGACAAGTTGCAGTTTCATTTTATGTAGATAATTATAAATTCTAGATTGATAGTTTATTATTGCCCGTGTGCAGGTTAGGCATTGAATTTATAGAATGAACAATGTACTTGTATTAATTTCTTGTTCTTTTTCTGTGATAAAATCCTTGGCAAAAAGAAATTTAAGAAGCTGGGAATGGTGCTGGACACTTTTAATCCCAGCACTGGGGAGGGATTAAAGAGGCAGAGGTTCTCTGTGAGTCCAAGGCCAGCCTGGTCTACAAAGCGAGTTTCAGAACATCCAGTACTGTTACACAGAGAAACCTTGTCTCATTAAGAGAGAAATATATTAGTTTTGGCTCACATTTTGTGGAGGTACTACATGATGGTGGAGAAGTCATGGTGCAGGGAGCTTGAGGCACCTGACTACATTGTATCCTTTCTCATTGTTGTGGTACAACACTGCGACAAAAGGAAACTTAGAGAAGGGAGTTTCTTTTGGTTGATGGTCCCACAGGGATGAGAGTAGTCCCTCACAGTGGGCTGATATAGCAGCAGGAAGAAGGCAAGGTAAAAGAGCAGAAAACTTCAAGCCCACACCCTCAATCGTAAGCACAAAGCAGAGAGAGCAAAATGGAAGAAAGGTGAAGCTGCAAACTCTTGATGACCAGTCCCACTGACTAGGCTACACCCCCTCCCCAAATAGCACTACCAACTGTGAACCACCTAGTTACTACTTGAGCCTATGGGAAACACTCTTCATTCAAACCACTATAGGTGCCAGGCATCGGTGTGCATGTTTTTAATTCCAGCACTTGGGAGATGGAGGCAAAGGGATCTCTGTGTGCTAAAGAGCAGCCTGGTCTACATAGTGAGTTCCAGGACAACCAAGTCTATGTAGAGAGACACCATCTCAAAAAATAAAGCCAAAAAACCTACCAGGGGCAACAGCCAGAGAGAAATGAAAGCCAATACTAAGCACACTTCTTTATTATTCAGTTTAGAATCCCAGCCCATGGAATGGCCCTACCCAGAGTAAATCTAATCTATTTAATCCCTCATAGGCATGCCAAGAGTTTAACCAAATTAGGGAACTAGGAAGGCATACCAAGAAGCTTTATCTACATTATGCTAAATTGACAATATTAGTCATCATAATACCTATCTTCTTGGGAATAATAGTTTAGCAGATATAACATTGATGTGAACAAAAATGGTTTGTGTAATGTCACAAGTATGGACAAATTTCAAATATAGGTCAGATGAATGTGTCATTTGCCCTGTTCACAGGAGTTGTCCTGGAGGGATAGATGCTATCTTGTTGTTTGGATTGAGTAGATATAATGAAATTGTATTATACAATATACATTCCCTAATCTCCTGATTCTGTTCTAAGAGTGCTTTTAGATTGTAGAATATCACATATAAAACACAATAAATAAGTAGGTAGATATTTCATATCATAATTTAAGAAGTCGGAATGCCAGAATGGATATGTTCACAACCATAATTTACAAAAACAGAGGTGAAAAATACAACAAAGTCATATTCTCTTTTATCATTGGTACGTTGTATCACTTAATTCATATATTCAGTATTCTACTAGTATACCAATTTTGTACACACACACATGTACATGTGTATATTTTATATGAGTGTAATGTGAATGTATTTTATTAAAAATCTTGAAAACACAGTTTGGGCACGGTGGCATACACTTATAATCTCAGGACTTGAGGTGTGGTTTCAGGAGGATACAGAGTTAGAGTTAAAGCCAGTTTCAGCTATCTAGTGAGTTTGAGACCAGACTTGACAGTTCCAAACAATGTAGTAGGAAAGAAAACCAAGATCATTGTCATGAAGGAGGTGTAGTACAAGGTTGTTTGGCAGTCAGCAGTGACAAGACTATGCACTATTTTTCTGTAAAGCCTGCTGTATAATTTTCATCAACAGCACTTATCAGCCCCAGTAGAGTCAAAACAGAAGAACAATTGAACATTTAGAAACAGCAAAAATATACAACTGGTTTAACTTTTTATTTGTCTGAGTTATACTTTTATGATTCCTCCTTGCCATCCAGAAATGCTGTAGTAAAAAAATAACCCAATGTATTCAATTATTTATTATCATATAAGAACAGTCCTTACTGAATATAAAGTGATACTACTATTATTATCTCAGAAAATTAGGCTATTTGAGATGTTTTCCATGTAGTAATGTTGTTTGATTCTTTCATTACCTTCCATTTATTCCCCTTTGATCCATCCTTCATGATTAACTTAGGTATGATTTCCTGAGACATGATATTACATTGTCAAATTAAGAAACTTCAGAGTAAATCAACACCCAATGATGCATATGTTCACACAATATCAAACTTGTCAAAATAGAAGCACTGTTTTTCCCTTAATTTAGTAGCATCTTATGCTTTTCGTCAAAATCTGCTCAAGAAATTTTCAAATATCAATGGTTTTGTAATTGTGAACTGGATAACATCAAAAAATTAACCATGTATTTAAATGAATATTTATTCTATATTTTAAGAGTTCCTGTTTTGAACCTTACTCTACTATTAGCTTTCAGGGATTGGAAAAGATGGGTTGGAAAAGACCAACCCATTTTAATTATTCAAGAAGCCTATGAATTTGAGACAAGAGTCAAAACGTGAGTGGACAGTCAATTTATGAAGAGTTCTATCTCCCAAATTAATGGAATTTGGTTTTGAAACTTCTAAATGTCTTTTATAGGAGAAATGGCATGATCAAATTTGTGTTCAAATCACATAGGTGACTAAGTTATAAGGAAAGATAAAAAAATTCACATTTGTTGAATGCCTACTATAGGAAAGGCACAATATTAGATATTTCGCACTCACATTCTCACTTAATCATAGTAATGTCCTCCCCCATCAGATTTACAATCTATATTTTACAGGTATGATGATCAATATAAGTTGTCAGTTTTACAGAATGTGGAATCACCTAGTGCACATACCTATAGACATGTGTGTAAGTGTGTTTTTAGATTGAGTTAAGGTCGGAAGACCCACTGTAAATGGAGACAGCACCATTCCATTCACTCACTGGAGTCCTAGAATTCATAGAAAGGAGAAAGCGAGCAGGATACCAAAATTCAACTTTCTCTACTCCCTGAGGACAGACACAATATGATCAACTGACTCAGACTCCTCTAGTCAATCCTTCAGATGAGCTGTGTTATGAATCATAAGCCAAAAAATAAACCATTGCTTTTGATGCTTTTATTAGTTATTATGATATAGTGTCAAGATAAATAACAAATACAACAAGTGAAGAAAACAAGATTTGGAAAGGTTTATTTCCATAAGATTATAGTTACAGCAAAAAGATCTTGTTGGCATCTGGACACATTCTGACTCTAAGATCTAAAATTTTCTTCTGGGTTATCAAGTGAAATGCAGTTATATCCGAATAGAAGTAAAGTAGAATGAAGGATGGCATCAAGACACTGTTAATGAAAATAAAGGAAAAGTGTGAGCAACTTTCAGATAATATAGTTAGCAACATTTGGTTGTGGTATTAAGCTTGAGAAAAAGTGAGAGAAGGAAAAGTGAGGAGTCAAGAACCCTCCCGAGGTTTTTTCCTAAATGAATAGGTAGATGACGATGCCATAATGGAAAATTCTTGAGGGCTAAATCAGATGAGACACTGAAGATAAAAGATTAAAAGCAAACAACTAATTGAAGGAAATGATGGGACACAGGAAATAGCACAGGTGGAAAAATTATCTTAGTGTTTTCTCTGTGACAGGACTAAGGTTAAAGGTATATGCAGGTGTAGTTATGGCAGTTGAGGAGGGAATAATGATGAGATATTTTAGACTACCATATTCTACCTGATCACTTGATTATTTAATCTGGAGTCTAGGGAAGGAGGACGAGTTTGAAAAGAAGAGAATTATTGGTTTTATTTAGTCATTTGGGAGCATTTAGAGAGGGAACTCATGATTATTTGCTAGTAAAATCTCAAGGCAATTGCTTTGACTTACTGTCATAGGATAGCCTTATGGCAAGTTGCTCTCAAATTTATCATTTTAATAGTTTTTATGTTTTTCTAAACTATAGATATCATAAAAAGTAAATAATATAATTTAAATAGTTAGCCATCCATGAAGATGTATGGTCTATTCATTTTTATTATATTAGAAGTGACAGGAACAAAGGACATGTTCACCAAAAACATACAAGTCCTGTTTCAATGTTTTTTGTCTAGTTCTTATGTAAATGGTACCTGAGACAAGGAAAATGAATTAGATTTTTTTCACTTACTTTATGTAGAATTTTCAACACATTAAAATCCTCTCTTTGTTGAATTTCTTCATTGGAGGCATTTTTACCCCCATGAATCAAATTTATTGATGGCTATAGGGTTATCCAGGTTTTATATGTTATGCTATTTTAAGTTTGATAAATTATATTTTTCTGGAAATGTATTTGTTTAAAATTAATTTTTTCTGGAAATGCATTTTTTTCTGTTTTCAAATTTATTACAAAAGTTGTATATATGCTGGCCAGGGAAGTTGGTAGACTTTTTCTTTCTTTTCAGATTTTCAACTCTCTCTCTATTTCTCCAATTCCATTCCCACAGTCTAATCCCCAGATCTGCAGTAAACCACCTACTGCAGCCTCCCTTCCCATCTGGCCCACATCTCCAGTGGATCACACAGATCTTTTGCTCCAAACTTCCACTCCCCAACTCACTGCTTTATCCCAGTTCTCAACATCATTAGGCGTTTATTGCAATCTCTCCAGCCAGAGTGTTAGAGAAACAAGTAGGCCAGTGAAGCAGATAGGAGAGCTTCAGAATTCCAGTCTCCCTCATCTCCTCCATATCTAATTCCCTGACCTCATTCCTAGCTCTGTAGTAGACTACCTGTTGTGGCTTCTCCTCACTCTCTGTCCACATTGCCAGGGGACTAGGTAGATCATGATAGAAGACCCTATTCTCCTCTTTCAGGTGGATCCCCCCAACTAATCTCCATACCTAA